>JACXGJ010007396.1:7430-30769 GCA_016801105.1 Esox niger | reverse complement strand
CATCCTTCCACACGTCCTACCACCACATCCTTCCACACATCCTACCACCACATCCTTCCTCACATCCTATAACCACATCCTTCCACATATCCAACTACCACATCCTACCACCACATCCTTCCACACATCCTACTGCCACATCCTTCCACACATCCTACCACCGCATCCTTCCTCACATCCTACCACCATATCCTTCCACATATCCTACAACCACATCCTACAACCACATCCTTCCACACATCCTACCACCACATCCTTCCACAAATCCTATCACCATGGCCTTCCACATCCTTCCACATATCCTACAACTACATCCTACCACCACATCCTTCCTCACATCCTACCAACACATCCATCCAACACATCCTACCACACATCCTACCACCACATTCTTCCTCACATGCTACCACCACATCCTTCCATCACATTCTTCCACACATCCTACCACAACATCCTACCACCACGGCCTTCCACGTCCTTCCACATATCCTACAACCACATCCTACCACAACATTCTTCCACATATCCTACTACCATATCCTTCCACATATCATACCATCTTATTCTTCCACACATCCTACCACACATTCTACCACCCTGTCCAACCACAAGTCCTACCACACATCTTAACGCACATCCTAAACCCGGCATCCTAGCAGACCTTCTTCCACCCCGACCAACCACAAATCCTTCCACACGTCGTACCACACATCCTAACACACAAACTATCACACATCCAACCACATGTCCTATAAAAATGTAATCATTATGCCAGAACATTGGGCAATTTACAACCAGCAACATGAATATCACAATTTCCATCTGCCTGTTGTTTCTGTAGGGAATGGTGTAATATAATCTTGTAACTAAAGAGAAATCTACAACCAGCTCTTGATGATGTCACTTTGTTTATTCAGCCTTGGTCCCCCTGGCCTGGGTCAGAGATTTTGTGTGTTTTTTAAGTTGATGTGTTGAACACACTCGTGTATCAGAATGTTTACAGTCACTGAGTTTGTGTTCATACTGTAGGATATGTTAAGTTGTGTTCAGGTGTGTGAGGGTGTGTAAAGGTGAGTTGACCATGCCGCTGTTTGTCCTCAGTGTTGGTCCAACAGCCTCTGGCACAGCAAGGCAGGCCTGGCATGAACACAAACACACCCTGTCACACTGCCCCGTGTGTTAGACTGGTGTGTGTGTGTGAGAAAGTGTGTGCGCCTGTCCATGTGTGTGTGTGCGCCCTACTGTGCTCCGACGTGCGAAGGTAGTAGCAGGTTATTAAGCTGTGATGTGTTTCCCTAAACCTGTCAAGTCACTGCCTGGAACCAGCCTGTCGTCCCAGCGGCAGCCCAGGGAGTCCAACACTAGAATGATCCCACAGATCTAGGGTGTGTGTGCGTTTGTGTGTGTATGTGTATGTGTGTGAGTACATATTTGTTTAAATACTTACCCATATGGGGTTTGTTTATGTTTCGAATAATTCAGCCTTGTCCGAGCAATTCGTAAATCACATTGTTTTTATAGGGTTACGCACATAAAGAGTGCTTGAAATGTTGCTCTACCCATAAAAGTCCCCCGGACACGCGGGCCCAAACGTAACAGTATTTCACAGCCTGCTGATTTGTTTGGTGACCCTCCTCAGAACGCTTTCACTACCAAGCCCTCCCACACGAAGGACAGATATTCCCCCATTCCACACATCCTACTACCACTTCCTTCCATTAACATTCATTCTTTTTTCTATTGAAATCCGCGATTTTGTCACACAGACTCATACGGCCTGCGGAAAGTCCAAGATGAGGATGTGCATCCTCCAACAGTAACCAATGAAGATGTGTTGCTTCTAACCACGCTGTTCCCTGAATCAGAAAGTCGGAAAGGTCCACAGCTCCAAGATGCCCCGACTAACTCACTAAAGACTCGGGACCAACCCCAACAACCCTCCATTTTTAGGGAAATAGAAAGGGGCACTTAGTTTCACCTGATCACTCCTGGCACTGCGCTCATCCACTGTAAATCTAACTCTGGGCTTCAGTGATGGTGCGTGTTCTCGGTGTGGGAACTGATACTAGATTATGTCACTGCGTTGGAGGGCTCAGCCGCATTCAGAACACTCAAGACGTCCAATCTAACTGTCTAACAGCTGTTCTTTTAATGGACGATGGACACACAGATTTACTGTGCGTTTTCACGACGTTGATGTTTTAATGATGGCTGTACATTTGATTCCGACCATCTACGTTGGTTCAGAAAACGTACACAACATCTTGTCAGAACTTTCCGCCCTGTTTAGGGCCCAACAGTGTTTGCTGTCATTTTCCCTGACTGTCTGACTCATTCCCATTGACTTTTGCTGAGCTGGTTTTGAACTGTGGAGTGGGATGGAGACAGCTGGTGGATCAAGTTATCCTCAGACAATGACTCTCCTGGGTCAGGTTGGGTTGAGCTATGGACCGGGGCAGGATAATATGTTCCTAAAACTGTACCACCCGGGGAAACTTGACCTAGCGCCCGTTCTTCCAGAGAAATGGACGCTGAGGGTTCAGGGAGATTTGTTTACTTCCCGAGACAATGGAGTGTCACCAGGCAGGATATAGAAGAGGGGCTGTAGGAATTAATTGACAGTGGTAGCACTTTAATTGAAGTCCCCAGCAATGTAGCCCAGATAGAAGAATACTGTGGTTGCTTAAGACAGTCAGTGTGCCTACTGGCTAACAGGTTTCATTTGCTATGCTCACTGAGGCCCGTTGCATCTATTTTTTGTCATTTTTTATACTGACCGTGATGACATCCCTGTGCACGTAAGATAAAAAAATGTTTTCAGAGTGCATATGTTGTTTAATGTAATTTGTTTGGTATCATTACAGGGGACTGCCTCAATTTGAATCCGAAATTATTTAAACATTATTTATCTCGGCCGTCCCGTTGACAATTATTCAGGGAGCCGAACAAGCGTTTGCATATTGGCACAATGACAGATTTTTGACCTTGCCGGCACGGGGATTTAAACCAGCGACCTTTCTGTAAATGACTTAACTCTATAACAAGCAGGTCCCAGTGGGAGACAAGGCTGAATTAGAGGGTCAGCCAAACCAATCTGGAAAATGTTGGGGTCTCTGAGGTGTTCTAGAATGTTTAGAGTGTCTTAAAGATGTTCTAGAATGTTCGGTCTAAGCAGAATCCAGATGGTGACATTCAGATGCTGGGCGCACATTAAGGCTTCGCTACATTCTCCTAAAGCATATCAAATTGGTGGGGTTGTTTTAATAGAATTTCAACAGCTGGCATTTGATCCAGCCTGTATTCTTTCACTCTGTAAGTCGAGTTTTATAGACGGGGAAGACTTTTGGACACTGCCAAGTTCGCTGAAATCAACCTCCTGACAACTGCCTCTTGCCTTCAAATCAAATATCAATTAAACTTGTTGTCCTCAAAAACCCCAAATGTATTTTAAAGATATTCTTTGCTGACCTGAATCCTTTCCCAAAACAGCAAGTGTTTTACCAAACTGTGGGAGATTCTCATGCTTGCAGTGAGGCAGCTGACACATTCTGGACACTTTATACATTGAAAACTGATACTACCTTCGTGTACTGCATTTATGATCATTAATGTAGCACGTACAATATTGTGTGAGCCTGTAGCAAGGGCCTTGCTCTGCAAACGTCCAAGCTGTTTAGACTCAGATCTCAGGGAAGGTGTGATGTCATTGATGCACTGCAAATAAAATGTTTTGATGAACAAAATTTACATTCTCGGCACACCTTATGTTCACAGAGCCTCCACCGTCCCAAAACCTCCTGTGGCGCCAAAGGTACGTACGTCCTTCAGAGGCTGGTTTTGTCCTCCCTTGGGTTAATCAGGCCAAAGACACAGGCATGATGTTTGACACAATGCTGGTGAATCTCAATGTGTTCCTGACCATTTGGAAACTGTAGTAAAACGTAAACATTTTGGACCCCTCTGAAATGATGTCACGTGACATCGAAGTTGCATGCTGGGAACAAAGGCTTAATCACATATGCTATCTTGCATTGTCTCATATTAGTCACCATGCTCGTCAATTTTCAGTTGAAATTAAATAAGATGTGTCGCTTCTCTGTTGTCAGGAGTCATTTTAAAAATATTTAATCTAAGAAGAAGTGCTGTACATGTAAACTGTTGGGAACTAAAAGGTTAAACAAAAATCTGTTGGGTGTGACCTTGAGCAAGGCACCAACTGTAACCCGATTTGCTCTAGATGAGTGTGATGCTAAATGACTTTAATGTACCATGTGACCCTTGGCTAGTGCATAGTGACGGTTTCTGAGACCATGGAAGCATCTGTGTTGCATGTGTGTGTTGAGTTCTGTTGATGTGTTGAAGTGTTGATGTGTTGCGGTGTGGATGTGTTGTTGTGTTGATGCGTGTTGTGTTGTTGTGTTGATGTGTAGTTGTGTTGATGTGTTGCAATGCTGATGTGTTGAAGTGTTGAAGTGTTGATGTGTTGTTGTGTTGTTGTGTTGATGTGTAGTTGTGTTGATGTTTTGCAGTGTTGATGTGTTGTTGTGTTGTTGTGTTGATGTGTTGATGTGTTGATGCGTGTTGTATTGATGTGTTGCAGTGCTGATGTCTTGTTGTGTTGATGTTTTGCAGTGTTGATGTGTTGTTGTGTTGATGCGTGTTGTGTTGTTGTGTTGATGTGTTGTTGTGTTGATGCGTGTTGTATTGTTGTGTTGTTGTGTTGATGTGTTGCAGTGCTGATGTGTTGCAGTGCTGTTGTGTTGTTGTGTTGACGTGTTGATGTGTTGACGTGTAGTTGTGTTGATGTGTTGACGTGTTGACGTGTTGTTGTGTTGATGTGTTGTTGTGTTGATGTGTTGACGTGTTGTTGTGTTGATGTGTTGACGTGTTGTTGTGTTGATGTGTTGACATGTTGATGTGTTGTTGTGTTGCAGTGCTGATGTGTTGCAGTGCTGTTGTGTTGTTGTGTTGACGTGTTGATGTGTTGACGTGTAGTTGTGTTGATGTGTTGACGTGTTGTTGTGTTGATGTGTTGTTGTGTTGATGTGTTGACGTGTTGTTGTGTTAATGTGTTGACGTGTTGTTGTGTTGATGTGTTGACGTGTTGATGTGTTGTTGTGTTTGCATCCTGCATGGTTTTTCCTCCCACGTATAGACCAAGCCGTCAGAGTTCATTAAGACGTTTCCTGTCATCAGCCAACATCCTCACTCTCTTCCACGTGAACCCACTCGCCTCACCTCCAGCGCCCCACACAACAAAAACGCCCAGCCCTTTGGGGACTGCGGGATTGAGGAATCGGGCTACCCCACTGCACGCTACCCTCATTCTGCCTTTACTCCTGCCAGCCCAGTTAGCCCCCCTTCTCTCCCTGTGTCCCCCTTATGTCTCTCGTCCTTACCCCCATCCTTACCTGCCACACCACAGCCCTCCGTCTATAACATGCCCATCAACCTCTACTCCAATGAGAATGCCTGTGAGGTGGCCCCGGGCCAGAGGCGGGGCCTAATGGGGAGCCAGGGAGGAGCTGTGCAGGTCAATGGGTGAGTGAAACTAATAGGCTCTTCTACCTCTAACTCCTCTCAACATCCTTTCTCCCTCACCCAGGCCCAATAAAGAGGTATTGCCCATAAGATCCCCAGAAAAAAAAAAATTACACCCTGGTTGGACTGTGGTGAGACCACGGATATGCCACAGTTGGGGTGTATTGTGATGAGAATGTGGTTAGGTTGTATTTGGACAATAAACAATGGTTATGGTGTGGTTAGATCATGGTTAGATTGTGGTTAGATTGTGGTTACACTATGGCTGGGCTGGTTAGGTTTGTTACCCTGAAAGACCTGCCTATTAACTTCCATAAACCCTGTCTGATGGGATGTGATAGCATAAATCCCAAGGTGACCCTCTACTGCTGATCTTACCTGACAGGGTTCAGGCAGTTCAGGAGAAATGATGTTTTGGTAAAGAGGAACGTAATGTGAAAAGATGTTTTGTGTTGTTTTCTTCCTAAGTAAGGTTCATATACTAACGATGAAACAAACAAGAAAAAGGCACAGCATCCAGTTGTAGGTCTGTGGGTACGCCCCAGGGTCAATGGTAGTTTTGTGACCTGCCAACTAAAAGCCGAAGCTGCAGAACACACCTCTCCCAAGAAAATAAAAGTCTGAAAATGCGTCTTTTAGGGTATCAGATGTTACTGGGCTTTGGTACATAGAGATTTTCTGGTCATACTCGCATGCCAGATAAAAGTCGAAGAAGGTCTCTAAGGACAGTGAATGAGCCACCTTTACCACTATGTCAACTATTATGTGTCAGAGAGAGAGAGAAAGGTGTGCACATCACCATTTGTGAAGGATGGTGTTGAGCTCACAGATTACATGATATCTGTTGTGAGCTGACCCGGCAGTGTTTTGTGCCAACGAGGAATAACATGCATGAACTTGAGTTCAGATATTCTCACCCTTTCATTCTATTCATATTCCTTTGATTCTCTGTTTCTGTGCCTCTTTTTCGTTCTCTTCCCCAGAGAGAGTAAGCTGCATTTCTGTGATGTTTTAAAATCTCTCCTGATTAATCAGTTTATCTGTCTGTGCCTTTCCATCTTCTCTAGTCTCAGACAGGCCATGACACTCACACCCATGTTTCCCTCTGTGACCCCCAGGACAGAGGGAAGAGTACTTTGACGCCACTGTGTATTTTTAGCCTGTGGTAACCAAGTCTGTTTACTGTGAGGGCCTCATCTGTGTAGCTCTGTACAGAGGGGTGCTGTTGGCTTGTTGACGATAGGGGTCATCTGGTCTTGCTACTTTTTGGGAGAATGCTTTGCCATCTAGATGGAGCCTGATGTTTCGGCTGGGTGTTGGTTAGCTGGGAAACGACACATACAGTGGTATCAAGTGGCAGCATGTAGGGGGCCTCTGTAACCCGGGGGGGTTCTGCTACCTTACTCTAGCTGGAGGGTGGGGGGGTTCTGTTACCTTACTCTAACCCAGGGGTAACAGAACTGGACACCTCTATTAAACCCTTTCCATCCCTATAGCTGTGATGGTTCTGTCCACATTCAGTACAAAACGTCTTTTCACAGAACACACCTGAGAACAACCAGCTTGGTGATAACATATCAGTTTATTTGTTCTGTCTGTCTCTCTGTATATCAGTTCATTTGTTCTGTCTCTCTGTCTATCTGTTCATTTGTTCTGTCTGTCCCTCCGTCCCTCTGTTCATCCTTTTTCTGTCTATATTTCTCTCTGTCATTTGTTATTTCTGTCCATTAGGATGTATTACTAGCCTGTGTTGTTGTGACGTAGGGCTTTGTTTCCATGGTTGGCAAATCTCCACAACATATTGTACATACGGAGGAATCAGATGGGTGCTCCCCGTGATTCATAAAGTAACTCATATAAATCGTTTTCTCTGTGCTAAGGCCTTGATTCAGATCTTGTAGTAGAGCCTTTTATGGTTCCCTGAATATTTTTTGGGGGGTTCCAAACAGAACCATAGCGAGGTCCATGCAGAATCCTATTTGCGAATGCCTACATATAGAACTAAAAAGATTTGTGGATGAAAACTTTATTTTCTAGATGTCTATTTAAAGTTTGAGAGACATGTACTTGTGTTTCAGTGCTACATGACTATATGGATCTCTCCCGTGATGAAAGTAAAGCGAAGTGGCCCATACCTTGATTTTGGGTTTGTTTTGACTTTCCTCCAAGAGAAACATGTTTGGGAGAGGATTAGATTTTCCTCCTGTGAGGGAGAAAGGTTTGGGACAGGATAAGCTGATCCTAGGTCTGTACCAGGGGGAAACCTCTCACACATGAGTGGCTCAGGTGAAATGCATGCATGCCTGTTTGGTCATTGCATGTGATTTTTGACATTCAGTTGTGTGCCTTTCATTTCAGAGGGGTCGTTTTTGACTAGTCCAGGCTTTTTCTCATCCACTGTGTTGACTAGTCCGGGCTTTGTCTCATCCAGGGTGTTGACTAGTCCGGGCTTTGTCTCATCCACTGTGTTGACTAGTCCGGGCTTTGTCTCATCCAGGATGTTGACTAGTCCGGGCTTTGTCTCATCCACTGTGTTGACTAGTCCGGGCTTTGTCTCATCCAGGATGTTGACTAGTCCGGGCTTTGTCTCATCCACGGTGCAGACATGATATTTACAGCCACTCTCTGTATTTTCCATGTCAACAATTTGCTCTCTCTTTCTTTCACAGCCGGCCAATTCAGTGACAAAGTTAGTGTGAGACGCATGCAGATTTGGGGTGTGTGTCTGTGTGTGTGTGTGTGTGTGTGTGTGTGTAATGAGGTCGGTTTGTCAAGTGCTATTTATAACGTATAATGATGACATGCACATATACCAATTCGCTAACCCGATCCGATGCATGACTGCAGATAGTTTCTGTTTACTGGGAGGCCGTATTTCAACCGTTATACTACAGGGAAGTCAACAAGACGGACATGTGCTTCCTGGTTCTGGTCACCTCTGGGAGCAGTATATGCAGTCTTTTTGTGTTTCTCCAGAGCAGTGTATCATGTCCCGGTCACTGGCTAATACCATTTAACAAATCATCTGCCCTATTGGCCCTGAAAACACGTCTGGGAGGGTCCGTCATGACACAATACACGCGTGTGCGCACAGACACTGCAGTGTACATGCAATGCTACTCGCCTGTGAAGGCACACTAACACAGAACACAACACACAGTAGTACTGCAGCAGTAGTAGCTGTGTGGTACTCACTTGGGTGTTGTGTCAGCAGCTCCGGCAGTCAGAAAGTTCCGGAACAAACTTTAGAACAGTTTATAGACCGTTGCCCTCACAATCCCTGTTCCTCAACCCTGTCCTATTCCCCAATCTCCTATTCCTCTATCTCGTATTCCTCTATCTCCTATTCCTCTATCTCCTATTCCTATAAGGCTTAAGGCATTTCTGTCCAGATGCATCTTTTTCAATTAACAGCCTGTTTGATATTTACTATAGCTATCCAAACCACATGGTGTTAACTCAGCACCAGATAATGTGTACGATAAAACAAACAGTTCATTCATTATTTACATGTTTTCACGCACTTCAAAAAATAAATAAAGCAATCTGTTACAATTTACGGGAGCTCAGAGACACGCTGTTAACATGAGCCTTGGTGGCTGGAAAGGAAATGGTGCCACCTGGTGGTGGACACCATATTATTTTTTTCTGTTCTGGCTGAGCTGCACTTTTAACACGCAGTTTATACATTCTATAAGTACATGTATATTCTCACAAAACCTTTTCACCCTCGGAAGTCATGCCACCTTTCCTTGTTGTTTGCATATTTATGAAACAATAATTAGTGTGTGGCGGTTTCGTAATATGCCATTAAAATATTGGTAATTTATTTACACCACTCCCTTAGAGTTTGGCTTGACTGTCACTCCGTGTTGCTGTTTCTTTTAATATAATAATCTCATAATATTAATGTAACAGATAGTATTTATTAAGATTATAATAATTGGGATAATACACACATCTATTGTCTTGGCTTTCATCGACACTATGTTCACCTACTTTATTATTCACTTTCCTCCTGTCTTCGTCTCACTAGTGGACCACCCAATATTCTGAAGTAAGTACATCCTGACATACAATCTACTGTATATTCATTATCCCACACATCTCTTTACATGTTGGATCATTAACAATTTATATATTCTCTTATTCTCAATTTCTCTCTGTCTCTCTCTCTTTAACTTGCTCTCTAAGAACATCAGCTCCACCTAAAAGGTACAAGGAGTGCTTGCTGTGTTCTATTTAGCCACCCAATCCCCTTTTCACAGACACTTGTGGTTTGTGCGCTGTATAATGCTTAGAGGCACCCCTATTCAAGTCAATTATGACATAATTAGAGTAATTGTATTACTATTTTTCTACCTAGTCTCCTAAAAGTCTAATTTAACCCAAGTGTATTTGTTCAGTCCTCTAACAGAAATCCACTCAGAGCATAACAATAATGAACTCTCAGAGCATAACAATAATGAACTCTCAGCGCATAACAGTAATGAACTCTCAGCGCATAACAGTAATGAACTCTCAGCGCATAACAGTAATGAACTCTCAGCGCATAACAGTATTGAACTCTCAGAGCATAACTGTAATGAACTCTCAGAGCATAACAGTAATGAACTCTCAGAGCATAACAGTAATGAACTCTCAGAGCATAACAGTAATGAACTCTCAGAGCATAACAGTAATGAACTCTCAGAGCATAACAGTAATGAACTCTCAGAGCATAACAGTAATGAACTGAGTGCAGGCATAAACGTTTTACAACTAATTGAAAATGTACCAATTTAAAGCCATGCTTTATTCCTAAACCTGGTCCTCATCCCTCTGACTTCATCACTCCCTGAGACGGGGTCCCCAGTCTCCTAACTGGGACACCTGCTAATCTTTTCACTAACAGAGATCCTACTGTACCCCATTCCCCATGTAGCACACTACCTTCCTAGCCTCAGCCTATAGGAAGTCAATGGTTCTCTGGTCAAAATTAGAGTGTAGAGGAAATAGAGTGTCATTTAGGAATGGATCATTGACAAAAGCAGTCTATGTATGTAGCCAAAAACTGCCAATGTACGTATAAATTAGCAGACTATATGTATAGACAACAGCTGTCTATCTATGTAGAAAACAGCATATATTTATGTAGACAAAAGCAGTCTATGTAAGTAAACAACAGCCTTCTATGTAGACAACAGCTTCTATGTAGATAGAAAACAGCAGTGTATGTTTGTAGACAACAACCATCTATGTATTAAGATAACAGGGTCTATTTATGTAGACAACAGCATCTATGTATGTAGACAACAGCTGTATATGTATGTAGACAACAGCTGTATATGTATGTAGACAACAGCAGTCTATGTAGGTAGACAACAGCTGTATATGTATGTAGCCAACAGCAGTCTATGTATGTAGACAACAGCTGTATATGTATGTAGCCAACAGCATCTATGTATGTAGACAACAGCTGTATATGTATGTAGCCAACAGCGTCTATGTATGTAGCCAACAGCAGTCTACTGTATGTATGTAGCCAACAGCAGTCTATTTATGTAGAGAACAGCAGTCTATTTATGAAGACAACAAAAGTCTATGTAGACAACAACAGTCTATGTAATTGGACAACAGCAGTTTATATATGCACATGGTTGCAATATGATACATGACTAAGCTTGTAAAGCAAACAAAGTATTAGTTCTCAATTAACATCAGATTTTCTTAGATAGGAATTGTCAAATGGTCAGAACACAAAAGCAATTATCCAATGACTATTCAATGACAAATTTCTCCCCCGTTTACACTGGTAACAATTCATTTCGATACAACCTAAGGAACCTATAACATTTTCAGAGCAGGTCTCTAATGCTGATTTATAAAATATGATTTGAACGACAACAGAGTATATCAGAGCACCTCTCTCTTTGACTTCCCTAATATGTTATGAATGTAGTTGATGCTTATTTATCCAGAATGATCTAAACATTTTAGTCCTGTAGTTGCTTTTAATGTACACATGTCTAATGTTTAACCATATTCCAGGTTTGGATGAATAAACTGCTTCTGTATTGAACTGTTCCAGTCTAATCTACCATTCTACTATACTCCATGCACTCTACTGCTCTAATCTACTGTGCTCTACTGCTCTAATTGAGTGTACTCCACTGCTCTAATTGAGTGTACTCTACTGCTCTAATCTACTGTGCTCTACTGCTCTAGTTGAGTGTACTCCACTGCTCTAATTGAGTGTACTCTACTGCTCCTATCTACTGTGCTCTACTGCTCTAATTGAGTGTACTCCACTGCTCTAATTGAGTGTACTCCACTGCTCTAATTGAGTGTACTCCACTGCTCTAATTGAGTGTACTCTATTGCTCTAATTGAGTGTACTCCACTGCTCTAATTGAGTGTACTCTACTGCTCTAATCTACTGTGCTCTACTGCTCTAATTGAGTGTACTCCACTGCTCTAATTGGATGTACTCTACTGCTCTAATCTACGGTGCTCTACAGCCCTAATTGAGTGTACTCTACTGTGCTAATCTAGTGTACTTCACTGCTCTAATCTATTGTTCTCTACCATTCTGCTCAACTCTAGAACACTGAACTGTGCTATATTCTACTCTTATACCGTCCTGCTCCACTCCACTGTACGGCTCTACAGCAACAGTGCTGACATCTGATGTGCTTTGTTCTGTCCCATGCAGTGTTTCCAGGAAGCCCATTATAGACACAGACATTGAGTTCTATCACGTGCCTTCCCATGGAGACGCCAGCAAGACACGTCTGATGCAGGACACAGAGGACTGGCACCCCCGTAGCGGAACCACACAGTCCCGCTCCTTCAGAATCTTGGCTCAGATCACTGGAACGGAGCACCAGGAGTCCCCAGGTAACACCACAATGCAATGCAGCTCACCTTGTCAGGATTGACAAACGAAGCATTGTTCTAATCATGGAAAAAGAATGACTTAAAGGGTCATATTTATTCAAATGCTGTGATTTGAATAGTGTGCTGTACATCCTGCCCTACTTCCTGGTTTATAGGGACGCTTCCTGCTTCTCTTCCTGTTGTATCATGGCCACACTGAATAGTCATTTTCTTTGTACATTTTGATTTATGTCAATACATTCACAAGCACTGATGAGTGGACTGAAGCTTTCTATGTTCTTCTTTCCTACGCAGAGAAAGGAAAGGAGAGAGATCCCAGAAAGGCAAAGTAAGTGCTTGGCTGTTGTTGTCACTTGGCTGTCCTGCTCTGGCTGTGCTGGTCTGAATTAGCATGGATTGCTGCTTTTGTGACAGTTAATATCTGAAATGAAGGGTGTGGAATCTGCTTTCCAATTGTCCCCTGCCATATTCTTTGCACAAATGTCTAACACAGTCCCAGATTTACCACATTACAGCATCTCCTGAATCCTTAGTGAGACTTGAATTGGCCTGGCCTAGCCAAAGTTAAATGTCTTCACCATGAAACGCCTGTCGCTGAGCATAGCTGAGTGGACTAGTGGCAGGGGCCAATCCGCTACAATCAGGCTGATGTTGGATCAGGTTTGCAGAACTAGTGGCTAATGTCAACGTTGGGGTGTGCATGCTGACCCTGGATCTGTAGCTAAGGGGAAACCTCACCCATAAACGGATGTGGTTGTAGACAAGGAACCTTAAAAGCATGTGTATAATGTATAATCAGCACAGTATGGTCTACGGAATTACTGTGTTTGTGTGTGTGTGTTTGTGTGTTGCTTTCTGGGACCCATGGCTGTCTTATAAACATGAACACAGTGCAGTCTGGTGTTTGAAAGTTTCTTTGGTGATTCTGTGGTTAGCCTGCGGTTTGAAGTCCTTTGTGCAACCCTTGTGTGATGTCATCACTCAGTCATCAGACTTTTTAGACCAGCAGCTCATTCCATTTCCACACATTTATTCAAATGGATTTTCATCTCTTTCATGACTGGCGTCATTGAGTTGGATTCTTGTTCATTTTCTTTTCTCTTTTTCCTGACTGTTTTCATCACCCCCTCTTCCTCACCTTTCATCTTAATCTTCCTCACCTTCTGCCCTCATCTCCTATCCTCAACTTCTATCTTCGCCCACTATCCTCACCTGTCTGACTGGATCCTTATTTTCTCACATTACCGTCACGCTTCCACTCTCATCCTTCCTCTTTTGTCTCCTACCTCCTGTCTCCTACCCTCCTCTCTCCTCTGCTGGACTGGTGGCAGAATGAAAAAGGTGAACACCCAGTTGATTGGACCTAAATACACCAAGCTGAGAGATTGGCATCACGGAGTGTCAGCCAGCACACTTAACGTCCTTAGCTTGCATTAGTGCTCTGTGTGTGTGTGTGTGTGTGTGTGTGTGTGTGTGAGTGTGTGAGCGTCTGTGTTTGTGTGTGTAGTAGCCTAGAGCACAACAAGTACAACAGCCATCCCAGATGTCATCGACTGTCCTCTGTCTATTTTTAGAACGTATTTTTACAGCAGAGTATCTTCCTCTTCAGAGACTGCAGTATTTTTATGTCACAGTTTTCACCTGATTCATACGTGTTTCTACTATTGGTTTGTTGATGTATTGCATGATCATACGTGTAGAAATTCGACAGACTTGTGATCCTGTCAAATGACCCTTGACTGTAGTGTTAAACTTCTGCTGTGTGTGTTTTGTGGTGACCCGAATATTTAGATCAGACAGGCTTTACAGGAATAACCAGATTACCACCTGTCATAAATACTCATTTAGTCATCCATATTTTTGAGGAGGAAAGCAAGACTGTGTTTTACATAATTTTGCCAAAACAGAAAGTGAAGTGATTTTTGAGACTTGAGTGACGGGCTGTTTGTTGGAACGTTTAGTTCTACAGGATGAACACAGAACCGGGTTATTTTACACACAAGGAAAATTTGACATTGCCCACTGTATTTATAAATCTTGAGGGTGAAGGGGAAGTTTCTCTTTTAGTATAACATGGTGAAAAACCCTACTTCTAATTCTGCATTGATGTGTTAAATGCATTTTATTTGTTTATTGTAAAAACAAAATGGGTTTGGTTTGTGTCTGATATATTCTCATGAACCTACAGTACTATTTGGGCTGGCCAACAATCAGTGTATTACACTGGAATAAAATAATGAAATCATCAATCAGTATGAACAAAATTTAACTTAGTATGGTATATCAAATGAGCACTATAATTAACTGAAATCACATGTATTCAAGTTTAGCATCAAAATGAACTACAAGATTTAGAGATACTGATAGAAGTGTATTTGTTTCTGTGTGTCTGTTTGTGTGTGAGTGTTTGTGTATAGCAAACAAGTGAAACCGGTGAGGCAATAGCATGTTTGGAATATAGACAAATATTGGAAGAAGGAAAATAATGGGAGAGAATTACCAGGCAGAGTTCAGCCAGCCAGAGATCTTGTTTGATTGGTCAGTGAGGACACAACACAGGGGTTGTTCTCATGGTGACGAGTGAAGGGAGAAGGCGTCTAGGATCTAGGATCAGTTAAGCCCTTTAGATATCAATTAAAGTGACAGTGAGGAACTGATCCTGACACAACACTTTTACTCTGTCGTAACTCTGGCATTTTTTTTTTAATATGTCAGGTTTCAGGGGATTTTTTTCATTGTTTTTTTCAAACTGGCAAGTTTCTGCCTCAGTGTCTCCATGTGAGGTTGTGTGATTTGGGGTTCGTGTTCAATAAATCACACCTCTGGGTGGTGTCATTTTAACCCAGGGATAGAGTTTTATGACTCATTAGATTATGTTGCAATGAAAACAAAAAGAATGCTGACCGTTTCTTTTTGTGTATGCATGGACAAGTTATTTTAGCCTCAACATCTGTTATGTGCTTGAAATAGTAAGCACAATGTTTTAATAAAGTTATAAAGCCTTTATTTCTCAATTTCCACCTTTTCCTTTGTGTCTGTTTATTTCTCTCACTTTCTCTCTGTTTACCTTTGAACGTCCAACTCCTCAACTCTTTACGCTTTGTAGATATCTCTTTAAAGATCAATGAGAACTCCCACCTCTCAATGCTTGTGTGTTCTGATTAGAGTCCCTGTAAAGGAACATTACTTGTCAATGACATTGTTCTGTATGTGATCCACTAATATATGTACAGTAATATTAATCCCACAACAAGAATTTATGACCTAATCTCATCTGTGGGGGCCTTTATAGGCTTATCTGTGCTGAGCACCCTGCCCACTGGTGAGCACCCCAATCCCCTGACACCCTAATCCCCTGACACCCCAATCCCCTGACACCCTAATCCCCTGACACCCTAATCCCCTGACACCCTAATCCCCTGACACCCCAATCCCCTGACACCCTAATCCCCTGACGATCCTAACCCCCTGACACCCCAATCCCCTGACACCTTAATCCCTGACATACCAATCCCTTTACACCCTAATCCCCTGAATGCCCTGACACCTGAATCCCTTGACACCCCAATCCCCTGACACCTTAATCCCCTGACACCCTAATCCCCTGACACCCCAATCCCCTGACACCCTAATCCCCTGACCCCCTAATCCCCTGACACCTTAATCCCCTGACACCCCAATCCCCTGACACCCTAATCCTCCGACACCCCAATCCCCTGACACCCTAATCCCCTGACACCCCAATGCCCTGACACCCTAATCCCGTGACACCCCAATTATTATTAAATGTTTATTTAAAAAAGGAACACAGCTGAGCCCTGCCTATACCTGTTAACACATACATTCTAAGTTCAATGATTAAAAACAATCTTCCTCTATTGCTCAGAGTATAAATTACAGCACATATAGTAATCCCTCTATTTTAGGCTGACAAAAGTGTTTGGACAGTTGGCTTCACAGCTGGTTTTTATTAGTCAGGCGTGTTGGTAATTTTAGTGCACATAACAGCTGACAGTGCCTACTCTTGACTCTAGGCCTTGCATTTGCTATCTGTTACTGATGTCTAACAATGTAAGGAACAAATATGTTTTGGCGCAAGTCAAGCTGGTCACCATAGAGCTGATTTATCTGAATACATCTATCAGAGACATAGTAAAAATATTAGACATGCCAAAATCTGAGAAACAAAGAAATGGCAAATGACCTAGTGGATGACTGAAGAATGCTTACCATAATGACAAAAAGAAAAGGAACAGATCAGGAACATTTTCCATGAGGACTGGACGTGGAAGCCATTTCAATCAGTAGAAGACTTAACGAGTCAAAATTCATAAGCTGGACTGCAAGATGGAAAAACGATGTCATAGTCAATAGCTCATGACAATTTAAATTAGTAATCATTAATCTTCATTAGAGGGAGAGAGACAGGGAGAGAGCGACTGGGACAGAAGAAGAAATTCAAGAAAGAGACCATGTTAATCTTCATGCCTCTCTGCTTACTGATCTCGTGGTATATTTCAGCATGGCTGATATAGGTTCAGCTTAGAGCTGTTCCCAGGTATTCACTAACTCATAGTGTATAGTCACATAACACAACCCCCCCAGATTCCTTTCCGATATTTTAAACTGGTAACCCAATTCAAATTGAGCACTCCAAGTTAATGTCATATCTCTGGTACACAGTCCCATCCAACAGATATCCGTCAAGCATCATTAAAGGTATTGCGCATGTATATTTCAGGGGAGTATGCGGCGTAACATGTTTCGTTGTGTTCCGCAGCACGTTTTCTGCGCTCCTGCAGTTCCCATATGACACCAGCAGATGGCGATAGCGGCACGGGTCTGGTTCAGGACACCAAGTCCAACCCTTTTCCCCGATGTCACAACAAACATCGGGTCGGGGACTTTAAACTCACTCGTCTTAGTCCTGTGTCCGCACTGCTCTCCCCAATGCACAGTGAGGCACGGGAACCTCACCCACTGTCTGTTTCTTAGTGTCTTTACTTGTGTAAATTCGGCTGCGCTCCTTGTCTTTGGTGGCAGAAAGGAGCTCCTGTGAAACTGACTGAATGCTCCTCCCTTGGGGTGCCCACCTGACCCCGTCCAAACACGTCCATTTGCTTAAAGGCCAGGGAAAGCTCAAAGCAGAGATTAAGTATTTATTCCTGATTAATTTCCATAGTTGTGCTGTAAATGCCTGATTGACCCCCTATGCTATGACCCCCTATATCCTGTCCTCTAGTTCCATATATCCTGTCCTCTAGTTCCCTATATCCTGTCCTCTAGTTCCCTATATCCTGTCCTCTAGTTCCCTATATCCTGTCCTCTAGTTCCCTATATCCTGTCCTCTTGTTCCCTATATCCTGTCCTCTAGTTCCCTATATCCTGTAGTATATCCCCTATATCCTGTAGTGCAAGACATGTCATAGTGTGGATCACTGATGAATACCCAGTCTAACACTTTAGGTGAGGTAAAGGATGCTGACTGTTGTGATTCATGTGACCCACAGCGCTGGAAGAGCCTGACTCACTGGTCTGGAATAGACTGGTCTGTCATAGCTGCCATGTATGCTCAGATAATGACAACAACTACAACATTGTCAACAGTCCTGTGAAGCTGGCATGTGTATTTTTTACACTAATTCGGCATCCCTATACGGCGCTCCAAAGCAAGGCCAGCTTTTAGGGGGCCCTAAGGAGAATTCGATCGGACCCCTCATGCTGCCTATGCCTGGAACCGGCCCTGCTCCAAAGGTGCTCACGTATGTGCATAAAAGATATTTCTCAAGTAACAGAACTTGACACAAGCATAGCAGTTGATGAGACCGCGGTAGTCTGTTTGTCGGTCAGCGGGAAGTGCGTCATTTTGGCCGACCGGCACACGTGGTCCGCCCAAGTTCAAGGTTGACGCGCGCCTTCCAGTGCATTCGATAACACTTCATTTCCACCACGAGGTCGACCACTGTCAGCTCCGCCTGCTCGAAGCATCTCCCCGGGGCCACGGTTGGGAGCTGACTTTTCTTGCCAGTACCTGTTCCCTGTTACATACTATGAAGCTTCCCTGACGTTACAAGCATCACACTCAACCAGCTGAGCCACAAAGTATCTCCTTCGGCGGTTACGGTGTGGTGAGGGGAGATTTCCCGCCCAGCGCCTCACAGCCCCACCCACCCGATGGCTCAAAGCCCCGCCCGCCCGGCGGCTCACAGCCCCACCCATCTGCGGCAGAGGGATCACTTCCTGGTAATAAAGCTTTATATATGGTTACACACGTTTTATAGTGCTTTATATATGGTTACACATGTGTTGTGAACCTTTACATATGGTTACATTTGTTATAAAGCTTTATTATATATGGTTACACATGTGTTATGAACCTTTACATATGGTTAAACTTGTTATAAAGCTTTACATACAGTTACACATGTGTTTTTCTTCTCCCTCAGTGCGTCCATCCTCGTTAGGTTCTCTGCTTCTCCTCTCCACAGTATGCCATTAAAAGCTGTTTAGACCATCAGAGGTGATTGGCCATATGGGCAGGGCAAGCACTGCTTGTTAAATCTTGAATGGAGGTAAAAAACTGTGAGGGAATATCTGGAATAACTGGACTTTCTGGTCCAATGAGGAGTGCTTGCCCATTAAAACGTTCCTGCTTTACCGCTGCAAAATGTTTGCTAATGAGGACACTCTCCTGTGTAGGGATGGAAGTTTCTGTGAGTGCAGTGAAATGAACAGAGAATACAATGCAACATAGCGATTAACAACACCAAAGACCAGAGAGGTCTGATAGAGAGAAAGACATAATATAGAAAGAGTAGTGGGAACAGAGAGGCCGTCTCTCTTTCTCTCTGTTTACACAACATGCTAGTATTAACAAGGACTTAGACAGAGCGCAAAGACCAAATAAGTCAGATAGAGATGAAGACACAATGAAAATACAAAGAGTAGTGGGAATGGACAGATAATCACTCTGCCTTCTTTTCTCTCTACCTCTCTTGTTTTCTCACTCACTAATTATGACATCAACAGCAAGCTACTTGTGAAGTACTAAATTTTGAGTAACATGTTTTCCCGATAACCATTATCTAAGACATATTTGTCTACCATAATAATAATCCTTCTTAATCTTCCTGTGTCTGTCACTACCTCCATCTCCTCCATTCATTTATCTCTTCCCCTCCTTCCATCCAACCTTCATTAGGGCTAATGAGTGGGTCTGGAGAGTCTCAGCGCCCCGATTTGCTTCTCTCTGCCTCTAACTCAGCCCTACTGGCTCGGGAGCCAATCCACTTCCTCGTCTAATTGAACAGATTGTTAATAAGCTGCGCCGTAGTTTGCCATAATGAATGGTGCTGCCGAATTATTGGTCGTAATGAATGGTGCTGCCGAGTTATTGGTCGTAATGAATGGTGATGCCGAGTTATTGGTCATAATGAATGGTGCTGCCGAGTTATTGTTCGTAATGAACGGTGGGCTTGGGGATAACTGGTTAATCCTGGCCTGCCTGTCACCTGTTGTTAGACCCGCTGTTAGCCTGACAGCCTGAGTGCTTGGTGGAAGCTGCTGTCTGTGCAGGCTTTCATCCTCTGGCTGTTGTCAGCGGAAAATACCCCCTAACACGATAAACAGCAGACGGCAAATGGACAGCTGCAAGAGACCGATAGTTTCGCTGAGACTACCTTGAGTTTATCCGCGAAAAAGAGGTTTTTGAAATGTACCTACGTATAATTGATGCAATTTACTAATTTGTAACAAAGTCATTAGATACCCGACCGAAACCACAGGGCGTAAGCAAGACTAACGTGTAGATGCCCCTTAACTTTGCATTACGTCTGTGTGAAGGACCGGAACACTGCTGTTGGGTTTAGCGGTACAGAGTTGCGTCCCACTGGCTATGCAGAGACGTTTGCAGGGGACAGAACTGCTGACTGCAGTACCCCGGGGAAGGAAAGGCTGTTTATTTCACGTCAGGATCTTTAACAGCCGAGATTATATGTTTAGTCGCATATGCAGCGTATGGTAAATAATTCAAATTAAAATACATCAAAGCCTGTCGGGCACCTTTGGTAATTTATAAACATTGTCCATAATGTAGCCAGGTTGTCAGTCCAGTCTGCTAACATGGTGCCATTTTGAATTTCAGTCTGGTACTGTAATGTGCATCTTGTGATGTCATCACATCTTCAGCCTTTATGTGATTGAAGTTGACCCTCCTTTTCATTACTCCTCTCTTCCCTGAGTCCAAGAGTCCCCTGGATGTGTGTGTGTGTGTGTGTGTGTGTGTGTGTATGTACATATATATGTGTGTGTGTTTGTCAGTGTTTTCTCTTCGATATGTCTACAAAAGCATTGTGTGTTTTAGGGGTTTGAACAACAACAACAATCTGGAGAAATTGAATTGGCTGAGAATGGGAACTGGGGTTTGTGCTTACATACCAGCGTGACGGTACACCCTCAGAGCAGATTTAGTATCAGCTGCCACCTCCAATATCCAAACCTGCACTCGTGTCAGGAAATGTCAAACTGACAGAACTTAACCGTACAGTTCGGCCAAACAGGGATCGCGGTGGAGCTGGCATCGGTATTTTAATGAACCTAGCAGCTCGTCTGGTGTTAAGTCAGCTCTTTACACGAGTGCTGAGTCGCTGTGGACAACCGCCCTCATCCTCTCCGTAACCAAGGCGTCTGCTGTTGCCATAACACTCAGCTCCTCTGGGAGGCATAAGCAGACTTTGGGGGAGAGAGGCTGACAAACTGACTGTTTGCAGCTCCAGTTTCAGCAGCTCCATCACCTGGACTGACAGCACCGCTGCGGATCATCATTATAGCATTCAGTGTGCTTTATTTAGGCCCACCCAAGTACCTGAGTTGGTGAAAGCCACCGTGATTTTTTCCCACACACATCAGCGCCTTGACAGAGGGCCCATTCATTCTGCTCTCTTATTGGACACAATGGGATAGTAGAGGCCTGTACCAAACATTTGCAGGTGAGAGGTGTTTCGTCTGTGTCCACCGCTGGTGTTCAGGGATGTTTCTTGACCTGAAGTGGATACTCAAATTCTCTAGTTTACCACAGATGTGGCTACGGACTCGGTCCCTCTGGGTGAGGCTACGGCCTCGGTCCCTCTGGGTGAGGTTACGGCCTCGGTCCCTCTGGGTGAGGTTACGGCCTCAGTCCCTCTGGGTGAGGTTACGGCCTCGGTCCCTCTGGGTGAGGTTACGGCCTCGGTCCCTCTGGGTGAGGTTACGGCCTCGGTCCCTCTGGGTGAGGTTACCCCCTCAGTCCCTCTGGGTGAGGTTACGGCCTCAGTCCCTCTGGGCCTTGGTCAGATAGGATTGACCCACTCTGTCATTTTTTCTTGCAGCGAGGAAGGAGGCGAGCCTAAAGTTAGTTCTTACATGTTGTCTAAGACCAAAGGACTTGCTGGTGCCACCAAAAACACCAACACCGTGTCCCCTGCTAAGGGTAAGTCGTGTGTGTGTGTGTGTGTGTGTGTTTGTGTCTGTGTGTGTGTGAAACGCACTGACCGCCTCATGTTGGAATGAATGTTTGACTGATGTCACCAGAATGGCTGCTAGAATTGCATGTCACCCCCACATTAACAACAACACATTTTAAATATATTTAGGATTAAATCATACAAACACAAGTGTAGGTATTTTAAAAGAGGAAGTTATTCAGAGGCAGGATGGGCCATTTTTATGTCAGACGTATCATATATGAAGGGTCCATTGCAAACCCTGAAACCAGGCGGCCTGCCCCTGTCACATCACAGGCTGATGCCTGACCAGCGGGTCATGGTAGTGGGTCCCTGGGGACGGACTGTGGGACCCCCATGGCTGCTCTTTTTTTATCGCCCGTCCATCTGAAGCCATTTCGAGCACGCTGGGATCAAGTTGCCTGTGCTTATACTTTAAGCAAAAATGTAATGAATACCATGCCCAAAATGGAGTTTAAAAATAAACCCATTATTATATTTTCAAATTTAAATGTTATTATTTTACGGAAATGTTTGGTTTGAAATCTTTCAGTAGTGTAAAATTATGATTTACTGGTGCTGAAGTGAATGCTGTTCCAGTCTATTAGCGAGGAAAAGGGTTATTTTCCATGAGCTAAGCGTGAAATGTTGTAGTTCCATTTGCCCCGCCTCCTCGACGGCAGGTGAATATCCAACATTTCCTTAGAAAAAATGCATTTATTGAGAATTTATTGAGTTTGACTGTCTGCAGGTGCTCTGCCAGCTCTCTCACCACTAATAGTTTTTTGACAGCACAAGGCAGGTCACTGTTTTCTGGAATAAATGAGATCGGATTTTAAACCGTAGCTGCTGGGGCATTTAATTCAATCCCCTCGATTTGGGGCCCTGTTGAGGTGTCTTCGGGGTCTCTGCACAGAGACACGTAACCACTTTCCAATGGCCTCTGATCCTGGCTGCACCTGCAACCCAGCTCCCTTTCCTGAATCCCAGAGTGGGATCAAAGGGAAGCTTGTTTAGCCAGGTGCCCCAGCGAGCTGTTGGAATGTTTTGCTACTTGAAAGAATTGATACTGTGTTTGGCTCACTGGCGCTGTTGATCTCCAGGGTCTGACAGCAACATCCAGCCAGCTGACTAGACCAGGTCACCTGGCCACAGAGGTCAGAGGTCAACTCAGAATAACAAAAAACATGAATACTCCTGGAACACAGGATATATACACGTACAAGAATTCATACTCACCCCCCCCCCGCCATCCAGTTTTTTTAATATACTAGTTCTCTGTTTCGGTAGAACACCAACAGACAGACACACACACACACACAGCGGTTACAAAACAGTCACAACTGTTGTATGTGGCCTCAAATATTGTAGCTTTCAGCCAATCAGCATTATGGATTCAAACCACCTGGTTTATAATCTACTATTTACCGGTCTTCATAC
>JACXGJ010007395.1:0-30688 GCA_016801105.1 Esox niger | reverse complement strand
AACCCACAGTCCTGGTGGTGTCGGCGCCAAACCCACAGTCCTGGTGGTGTCGGCGCCAAACCCACAGTCCTGGTGGTGTCGGCGCCAAACCCACAGTCCTGGTGGTGTCGGCGCCAAACCCACAGTCCTGGTGGTGTCGGCGCCAAACCCACAGTCCTGGTGGTGTCGGCGCCAAACCCACAGTCCTGGTGGTGTCGGCCCCAAACCCACAGTCCTGGTGGTGTCGGCCCCAAACCCACAGTCCTGGTGGTGTCGGCGCCAAACCCACAGTTCTCACTGTTCAAATTCTCCCCTACAGTAGAAAAAAAAACTCGTTATTTCAACAGCATTAATATGACATCGCCGCTGTCACGGGTTGGTGAACAAAGGCTATAGTCACCATCACGTTATAGTCAGCTTCAGTAGTCAGTCATACCCTACGTGGCATGACTCTTCAAATCTTACCCTATGATGTCTGGAGCCTTGCAGCTTTTTCTCTCTTTTACCTGATTTGAATCCAACCAGGTCTTTAATTAAAGGTTTATTAGAAGACCTGGTAGAGTGCGACTTACTTTGAATGTTAAAGTAGATTTCAGTTTTGGCTATAATGTTGGCAATTTTTGGCTATATGGCATCACTTAAGGAAGAGCAGATGTTTAGTAACTCAGAAGAGAATATTAAAAAATCATGTACCCAAGGCAAAAAAACAGTACTTATTTGCATCATTTTGGAGCCACTAAGTTGTGCTTCAGTGCACTAAATAGTATTTATGTAGTATTCACAAATAAGTATACTTATGGTGTTAAAATGAACCCATGTGTTTTCCACATAGTTCAGAAAACTTAAGAAACATGAAAGAAATTGTGTTTTACCACTCCTAAAATATATCTCTACGTTTATGGTGCGCTACATTGAGAGCACAATGAATTGGGAATGTATTTTAAATGCTATCTGATACTGTTCATTCACATGCCATTTCCACAGATGCCTGTCACTTTGGTGTCGTTTTGACGGACTGGGTTTGAACCCATTTCATCTGCTCAACAGTTCGACCAGATTGTTTGACCTGAACATAGGCCAGAGGCGAAATAGCTTAAATTCCACATCGCTATCATGCTACTAGTCAGCTGGTCAGAACCATCTCCTGGACCATTTCTTACGTGTGTGTTCTCTTCTGGCACTGATGCAGGACATGTGCATTAGATTACCACAGTAACCCAGTTATGGTAATTGAGCAGACATTTGTATTCACTTCTACATCCCGCTGCTCCTCACACCTACTCACGGACACGCAGGTAATCACACCTTGTTGTTAGCTTGTGTGCGCGTGCTGTGAACTTTCTGGTCACAGTGATTCATGCTGATTCCTGGCGTCTGTCTGTCTGAGTGGGTCTGTCTGCGTGTATGTTGCTTTGTCTTTGTATGTTTTTTTTTTTGTCTGCCTCAGGTCTCATGTGACTGAGGGGTGGTACTCTGGGCTGGAAGGGTAGAGCTGTTATTTTTGAATGACAGCTGGTTTGTCCTATGGCAGCGGTTGACCAGAGTAGAGTAGAGGGCTGAGGGAGACAGAAAGATCCCTGATTGCTATCAGACACAATGGGAATGCTTCATCTGTCCACTACGCTATAACTCATTACTAATCGACTGACCTTCCTTCAGGGGTGTGTGTGTGTGTGTGTGTGTGTGTGTGTGTGTGTGTGTGTGTGTGTGTGTGTGTCGAGGTGTGAGGTGGTGAGGGTGGGGGGACAGGAGGTGAAAATTCGGGGGGATCGTGGACAGAGATTGGGGGGGAAACTAATCTGGGATCAGAGGCGTGAAGATGAACGAGAATCAGGAGTTGGATTATATGTTTGTCAAAGTAAGTTGAATTCTGTTAAGTTGCCTTTGCTCTGAGTGTTTGTGCTCCCTGTCTGTCATGAACTCTTGTGTTGTGTTTGATGATGATTCCATTAAGACTTGGTGCTTCATTGAACATAGAATCCACCAGCAATACAGGCAGTTTCAACCATTAGCAGACTCTGTTATCCAGAAGGATTTGTAGAAGAAATTCGGGTAAAGTGCATTGCTCAAGGACAGATTCCTTTACCTTGTCAGATTTGAACATTGTTATCAGTGTTGTCCCGCTGGGCTGTATGTCTCATGAGTAGAATAATTTACTGCAATGTCATAGACAATGCCTGTGAACTGTAACCTGCTGTACTGTCATAGCCAAAGCTTGTGTATTGGAACCTAAAGTAAGGGGTGAAATTATTTGATCCCTTGCTGAGTTTGTCCACTGACAAGGAAATGGTTAGTCTATAATTTTAATGGTAGGTTTATTTGAACAGTGAGACAGAATAACAACAACATAAATCAGAGTCAAGAATGGTATATATTGATTAGCATTTTAATGAGGGAAATAAGTATTAGATCTCCTCTCAATCAGAAGGATTTCTGGCTTCCAGGTGTCTATTCTACAGGTAACGAGCTGAGATCAGGAGCACATTCTTTAAGGGAGTGCTCCTAATCTCACTTTGTTACCTATGTAAAAGACACCTGTCCCCAGAAGCCATCAATCAATCAGATTCCAAACTCTCCCGGAAGGTAGAAACATCATGCTTTGGGGTTGTTTTTCTGCTAAAGGGGCAGGACAACTTCACTGCATCAGAGGGACGATGGACGAGGCCATGTACCATCAAATGTGGGATGAGAACCTCCTTCCCTCAGCCAGGGCATTGAAAATGGGTCGTGGATGGGTATTCCAGCATGAAAATGACCCAAAACACACGGCCAAGGCAACAAATGAGTGGCTCCAAAAGAAGCACATTAAGGACCTGGAGCGGCCTAGCCAGTCTCCAGACCTTAATCCCATAGAAAATCTGTGGAAGGAGCTGAAGGTTTGAGTTGCCAAATGTCAGCCTCGAAACCCTTATTACTTGGAGTAGATCTGCAAAGGGGAGTGGGACAAATCCCTCTTGAGGTGTGTGCAAACCTGGTGGCCAACTACAAAAAAACTCTTACCTCTGATTGCCAACAAGGGTTTTGCCACCAATTACTAAGTCATGTTTTGAAGCTAAATAATTATTTCCTTCATTGAAATGCAAATCAATTTATAAAATGTTTGACATGCGTTTTTCTGGATTTTGTTGTTGTTATTCTGTCTCTCACTGTTCAAATAAATCGGCCATTTAAACTATAGACTGATCATTTCTTTGTCAGTGGGCGAATGTACAAAATCAGTAGTGGATCAAAAACTTTTTCCCTCAATGTACTGTAATGTCATACCCAAGTCCTGTGCACTGTAATCTACTGTACTGTCATTGCCAAGGCTCGTGCACTGTAATCTAATGTACTGTCATAGCAAAGGCTTGGGCAATGTAACCTACTGTACTGCTATTGGCCCAATGACTGTATGGTGGACCAGGCCAGATTAATGGGATTAGAGACTGATACGTTACCATTAAACACTGATATTGAGCGACACTGTTGGCATGGAGGGGAGGAAAGGAGAGATGATAGAGTAATAAGAGAAGGGAGAGGGAGGGAAAGATGGAGACTAAGCATTTTTGATTGTGTTTATCTCGATTTCAGAGCATTTCATACAAAAATAATTCTCAAGCTCCACTTTGCTCCTCTCCTCCTCTCCTCCTTCCCTCCTCTTCTCTCCTCTCCTTGTCTTCCTGCTGTGTCTGCTAACATGGGTACTAAAAAGCATTCAACAAAAAAGCAACAGTGTATCACCTGATGCACTGTCATGTGATGACACAGGTCATGTGATGAGGGGGCCAGAGTCTCCGAGAGATTAGTTCTACTGCTCGCTCGAACGCACACACACACACACACACACACACACACACACACACACACACACACACACACACACACACACACACACACACACACACACACACACACACACACTCTGGCAGGGCTGCATTCAGGATGAAAGTCTGGTTGTCAAACATTCGATTCAGCACAAACTGTCTATTGGAAGACCTGTTGGAGAACGTCATAACAGAGGGCTGGGAACATTGGTCAGTTTAGTAGCGTGGCCAGGCCAGGATCCGTAGGATAAAGCCCCACACAGATTCATCCTCCCCCTCAGCACTGAAGGCACCATGCTGCAGAGCGAGGCCAGGCTGCAGTTCAAACCACCTCCTCCATCTGCATTCAGTCAATGTGCTGGTCTGCAATGCTGCAGATGAACAGGGTTCTTGAGCCACACTACACTGAACCTTTCACCATTCAACACCCAGAAATCCTGCTTAAATCTGCCCTGTATAAGAAGACATTGTAGAGCTCCAGATCTCCCTAGTTCCCTGCACTGGTGAATGTCCTAAGGTGGGACTAGGCCCATCCGGCCCTGGACGGCTGAAACATTGTTAGTTGCTTCTACCTGCTAATTGTATTTACCTAGTGTTCTAGGTGTAGCATCACGTCCAGTTTGCACAGCATGTTCACAGACCTTTGTCCCTATATGCAGTTGGTTCTTGTCCTCCAGACAGCCATCTTGGCTGCCAGTGTTATAAAGGAAGTCTAAGACAAGTATGAGTACCATTCTCCATCTGAGTTATCCAATCAGGATTAAGTCCTCTGCTGTCCTAAAGCTCATTAATGAGTGTTCAATAATATACTTAAAGACTGAAGAAATCCTAGATTCTTTGGCAAATGACATGTCAGTACAGGGAGTGGGATCTAAGCTAAAGAGACTGAAACCCAAGCTAGACACCACCACAGAGACTAAGGCCACACTTTGGTCCAGAAATGAACTGGGTGGACAGAACCTCACCCAAAGCAGAGAAACAGCTTGTTAACAGCACACTTATTAGACACTTCAGATAGGTTGTTGGTGAGTCCTGGATAACATGTTTCAGAAGGCAAGATTTAACCGATCATTCCATGCATCTTGTGTCCCAGCTTTGTATGCCAGCACTCTGCCGGATGGAATAAAGAGGCTGGCTGGAATCAACAGTTGGAATTGTAGGATTGGATTATGAAACAGTAGAACAGTCACATCTGCTGGCCCGTCCAGGTGTTAAGAAGGTCAAACCATCCTGAGATTACTGTCTTTGGGCTTGCAGGTGGATGACCCATGACCTTTGAGGTAATGCCCAATAGTCCCAGATCAACCTCGTACAGTGGCGGGGTCAGGGTCAATGCAGAACCATCTTTGGAAGGTCCTGCATCAAACTGCCAGAGAGCGGGAACATGATCAGCCTCTGCTGGTATGTTTTTGGTTACCACAGCTCCTCCCATTTCGGACACCAGGGCCAAGAAACATATCTACAGCGATTGGCTCACACATCCAATTCACTACAGCTGAAGAGGTCTTCTAACACACTTCTTGTTTCAAAGAGATTTCATTGGAAAAAGAAAACCCACAACAGTTGTTTGTCTTTATGGGAGCCTTATTTTCCGGGGCACTGTGGCAATCAGTATGAGATGTACAGTAGAGCAAGTAAGGCTGTCAAGGAAATGGCCTGATGATTTCATTTGGAACAGAGTACATGTTACAAAAACGAATCTCTTCTATGAAATATCGTTTTGGGAACTTGGGCACCAGTGCATTAGTGACTGGTGTTTTAAGTGGCTAAGATACCATCATTGACTGTAAACTCACTAACATGGTTTTTACAAGCCACTTCTGTCAGTGTATTTCTGACACATTTGGTGTGCCAGATCTGAATTAGTCCTTTTTTAATAGAGGATGAAAACCAGAAGTGTTTTGTCTCTGCAGGATGGGAGTTGCAGAGCCTTGTCCTAGCTTCTTGTTCTTATCTCCTTTCCTTCAACTCTTCCCTTAGCTCCTAGCCCCTTCCTCCCTGCAACCTGCTGTAGAATTCAGTCATTCACAGATTTGAAAGGACTGCCATATACTCATACATTGGCTACTCACCATTTTGACCAAGTGTATGGGTGGGTGTGGAGGTGTGGTTCTCTTTGTAGGGATTAGATTAGAAATAAATCCTGTGCTGATCTTTAGTCCCTTAGTCAGTCCTGGATTAGGGGGCCAACCTGAGTATTTACTGGCTTTGGCCTGCTTCCGACCAAAACGTGCACGCACACACAATACTGTGGTAGTTGGCTTATGAAGAGGTGAGAGTGGGGCCAGAAGAGTTCCTCCTCTCTCACTCAAGGTGATGCACACACCAAAGTCATTCTCACATAATGCTGAGTCAGTAGTATGTACTGTCTTAGATGGCTGTTGGTCAGACAAGGCTTGGGAGATATTGGAACTGGGCTGATCATATAACTATTATTTGGAGAGGGCTTTTTTGAGCAAAAACAGGTTTTTACATCTAAACAGTAAAACAGAATAACAATTTAAAAAATCCTGAAAAACGCATGTCAAAAAGTCCAGAAAAACGTATGTAAAAAATGTTATGAATTGATTAGCATTTTAGTGTTTTGCTGCAAAACATGACTTAGTACTTGGTGGCATTTTTTTTTTTTTACAAACACAAGAAACTGTAATATTAAACTATGTGTTATTAATATATCTCATTTGCAGGAATTTTGCATAATCATAGTGTTTTACAACATTTACTCACTGGAAATTATTTGGGGTGTATACAATGTCAATTGGTCAGTGGAAGGTGAATGTAAACTGCAAAGTGGCACCCGCCCTCTGTTCCACTAGTGTCACTAAGGAAACGAGCAATGGTGGAAAGGAGGGAAGCGAATTCTACCCATTTCCACCATTTTCTGAAGTAGTGAATAGAATGTAGGTCTAAGTGTACATTTCAGGACACAAGTCCTTATATGGGTCCCCACAAGGAATTGTGGCAGGTCCCCACAAAGGAAAATGCATTCTTCAGCTCATGGGAAAGCATAGTTGGACCGTGTTAGAATTGGGGTTACGTTTGGTTTAGGCATTTTTGAGGAGTGGGTTTAGGGGATAGGAACACAAGGAAGGAAGGATAGAAGTGTGTGCATGCGTGCGTGCGTGCGTGTGTGTTCCTGGCTTAAATATACCAACAAACTTATCAAATACCTCTAAAATCTGTTTCCACAAGGGTTTTTAACGGCTTTGGGGTTGGGCATAGTGTTAGAATTGGTGTTACTTTTTGGGTTAGGGATTTTATTTAGGCTTCGGCATTCGAGTTAAATTCAGTTTAGGCATAAGGGCTTGGTTTCTGAGGTTAAGGTTAGGTTTAGGCATAAGGGCTAGGTTTCTGAGGTTAAGGTTAGGTTTAGGCATAAAGGCTAGGTTTCTGAGGTTAAGGTTAGGGTTAGGGGGAAGGGAACATGGATTTCACACAGATAGCAAAACACCGTGTGTTACCCTTCATCTGTCCTCTACTCCGACACCCTGGGGATTTTCTATTAATATGACACTCATCCTGCTGTGATCTCGGTTTCTCTCGTCTCTTTCAACGTGAACTAGTAAATGGTTTACACACTCCGTTGCTGAGGACAGTGTGTGTGAGAGCTTAGGAGGAAGTATGATCCACAGTGTCAGATGTAGGAATGATGCTACCCTGTGAGGGGTGAGACTATTTTTACCTCTACCCTCCTTTTCTTCTCCCCCTCTCTTTCTCTGTCTCTAGCTCCCTCTTTTGTTGCTAAGCATTGGGCTGTAAACCGCTTTCTTTAGGGGAGGAACTGGCCTAAACGCCTCCATGATGCAGGGTCTGACATGAGTCCCTGTGTCTGTGCTATAGGATGTCTTGATGGCTGTACTACAGGATGGATCTGTGCTATAGCTTGTGTTTGGGCTATAGGATGTGTCTGGGCTATAGGATACCTGTGTTTTGTTGAGTCTGCACTTCACACTGTCTGCTCTGACCTTTCAATGTTAAATGCTATAGTGTAAAGTGTCTACTTAAGCAAGTCCATGTCCAGTTATAATACCAGAGTTCGTTTTGGACATGTTTTTGATATACATGTTTTCCTTGCTACCATGTGATTTTGACTCTCAGTGTTTTATACTGATTAGTAATGGCTTCTTGTTCTGGGGGAAATGGGCAAATGTTTTCAAATTCATAAAAAACAAATAAACCCCTCTGTTTATTTCAACCACATTTGTTGGCTACTGGATGTTTACTCTGGTTTTGTGATCAAAGCAAAAAACAAAAAAGATTTTTTTTTACACGAAATCAGCTGACCCGTATTTTAAGTACTGACATAATTAAAATGACATGCCATAACAATGACATAGTTGGTCTGGCATCCATGAAACAATACCAGTGTGTTTGAGTTCTGTTTTATTTTGGACCATATAGTAACGAGCATGTTGGCATGACAATGACGTGGGTCTGAATTTGCAAGCGGTCCTGTATAATGGTCGTCATTGTCTGTGAGGGCATGTCTCTGTAAGCCATGAGAAACCTCTGGAGAGTTTTCCACTTAATGTTTGTGCGAGGTTGGCTGAGGGTTGCTGGAAGGTAAAGGTGAGTCATGAGGATATGAGAGCATCTTATCCGAGTGCAGCCACTTCCCTCCCACCGTTCCTCCATCCACCCACCAAACACCGGTCCGTTTCAGCCATTCACATTATGACACCTTTCATTGACGGTTAGAGGAGGTTTTTAGAGGGATTTTGACTGAGGTCTGTATGAAAGGCAGGAGGCAGGCTAGTGATGGAGCATATTGGTTTGGTAGTGTTGTCCTCAGGCCCACTGATCCAAGTACTTTGGAGTGGAGCTTTAAGGGCGTGACCGTTTAATTGACCGTGGCGGCTAACGTTAGCAAACATTTTAACCAAAATGTCACGAATTAAGATCATAGAACAGATTTTTTTTTCCACAAAGGGTGGGCTCATTGAGAGTTCGCTTGCACTGTGAGTCACGTACCTCTTTAATAAACGTTTAGTTTGCTTTCGCAAAACGGCCAATTTAGTTAACTGGCATTTTGATTCACATGTATTTGTCTTATCCTGTTATTTAGTGTAAACAGACTTTTGTAAGATGTAACTTTGAAGTGTTGTAGGCAATACTCTGTCAGCAATACTTCAGTGACCTGGATTTGAATCAATGAAAACACATTCATGTGCATTAAGTGACTGCAGTAGTTGAAAGAAATAAATGGTGAATGTTTAATCGGTTAGGTTAAGGAACTCGACAAACATGTCTGTAGCTCTCTATCATATGGATAGTGAGCTCTTAAACAATATCAGTAGAGAAGGAGCTATTCATTTATAATCTGGGAAATTGACAATTGCAGATATAATAGTTGTTATTTCAGACAAAGATGGTCAGTGATAAAATTGCTAGTGTTTTTGTTGTCTATGTTATTGGGTTTTCAATCCATTTAAAAAGTAGAACTGTTTTATGAGTTATAATAATAATAATAATTAATAATAATAATAATAATAATAATGAGTTATTATTAATCTGGACAGGAATCTATTGAAAGAAAAGCATGATCGTGTTAAGTGAATCTACATCTGTAATCTCATGTGGATTGGAAGGTATTTAACGGTTGACAATTGTTTTGCTTATAAGAAATCATAGGTCTTGCACTTTTATGACACTCCCTAAAACACCAACATGTCAGAAGAGAGCAAATTTCGACCTTTGGGTCTCTGTTAGTGCAAACTGTGGGAAAAGTGAAATTGCCACTAACATGAAAGTGTGTACCTTATTACTACATTCGTCTGGTTTTATAGGACCTTCTTTGCAAGAGATATTGCCAAGCCAACGTGAATATCAAACATGAAACTGATATTAGTCCGATGTGAGTCCAGGAGAGAAGAGAAAGCAATTATGTCTGCTGGCATAATGTTATCTATCATCTCTTCTGATTTCATAGTAGCTGTATTGACTCATCAAACCAAGAGATAATAACACTGTCTAGCTCTTTATTGAGAATACAAAATGTGACTGTGTTTTTTTTTCTACTTTACAACTTCCATTCTGATTATTAGTATAATTGCAAGCCTACCTGTTTGGAGCTAAGGGCATTTCATTACTTCTTTTATATCATTGGAACGGAAAAGGATGAGAAAATGCCAGTTTATACATTCATGTGCCCTATATCTCGTACCTAGTGCAATCCATGTCTGGCCCCAGGCCGTCATATTCATAATACTCAGTGTTAGATGGACGGTGAAATAAATGCTGATCATTATTGAGCTGCTTAGTGAGTTGCAAAGGCCACGGATTGCCCATTCGAGAGGCCATCTGTGTTTAACCTCTTCAAATGGAGGCTGTTACAGCTGGAATGTGAGAGCTCTATGGGATCTAACAGTCAGCTGTCCTCTGGCAAAAGTTTTCCTTCTCAGCGGAAGGCTTCTAGCTGGGGCTGGGCTGGGAAATCGGTTTTGTGATGATTTAATTGATCACAGAATCACGTGTCCTGGGTTTGGAGCTAAAATGTATGGTCAACAGTATTCATAGATAGTTGTCATGGGAGTATGAATAATGGTACATGCATATATGGACAAACCAACAACGGCCTCAGTCAGCACTGTACTTTTAATGTTACATGCATATATGGACAAACCAACAACGGCCTCAGTCAGCACTGTACTTTTAATGTTACATGCATATATGGACAAACCAACAACGGCCTCAGTCAGCACTGTACTTTTCATCCTTTATTTTACAAAGTCACATTGCAGCTTCCCACTTTTCATTTGAGCACTGCAGGGCAGCTGTGGGATTTTGATGTTAAACAATTAACTTTTTCTGTTTTTCTGTTCATATTTTCCCGTCCATCTGTCAGTTTGCTCGGGTGTGGATCCCTGACACAGAGGAGGTGTGGAAGTCAGCAGAGCTCACAAAGAACTACAAACATGGAGACACAGTGTTACACCTCACACTGGAAGATGGAACTGTAAGTACAAATGGAAGTACTGGACTACAAATGGAAGGACCCTGTCATTTTGTGATTAGAGACACACTTAACCTTTTACTGTCCTTGTGGACAGATTTTGTGTTTTCCTAATCTCAAAGATCTGTTACAGGACTTAACCTCCCCATTTTCAGCATGTGTTATAAGCTTCCTATACAGTATGTTGGTAATCTGCAAGTAAAATCACTCATATTTCAGTTAGGCAAGAAATTCCCAGTTGGAGAACAAGTGCTTTCAAAGATACGGTGCATATTGGCACATTTCCTTCTGTGGATTTAGGGATATTTACAATGTAGTCATGGGCAACTCTATTATCAACGTAACGTCTCTGTTTTTTATGTGTTCTCCAGAACATTGAGTACAACCTGGATGAGAAGACCAAGAACCTTCCTCACCTTCGGAACCCCGACATCTTGGTTGGGGAGAATGACCTCACAGCTCTCAGTTACCTCCACGAGCCGGCAGTCTTGCATAACCTTAAAGTCCGCTTCACCGACTCCAAACTCATCTACACATACTGTGGTACTACACACACACACACACACAGACACACACAGACACACACACACACACACAGTGAATATACAGTAAACTCCAAATGTATTCGTGATTCATACTTTGTCTAATATCCTTTGCTTGCAACAAGCCTGTGACACACAGACCTCACCAGACGCTGAGTATCTTCCTTGGTGAAGTTCTGTCAGGCCTGTACTGCAGCCATCCCACTCTCTGGTCTTTCTTCCTGTAGGTATTGTCCTAGTGGCCATTAACCCCTATGAGAACCTGCCCATCTATGGCAGTGACATCATCAATGCCTACAGTGGCCAGAACATGGGAGACATGGATCCTCACATCTTTGCTGTTGCCGAGGAGGCATACAAACAAATGGCCAGGTATGTCCGGTAGTGTTGCCAGCTCAACTGGGCTGTAGACACTGTTTTCCCATGGTCCAAATACTGTCACACCTGAAAGCCTGAAGGATTGTCTGAGAGCTTCTGGTCGAATCATTGAATTGTATTCCCTGCTCCTGGCTCCTCCTCTCTACCTCAATCTACCTTTCAGGGTTTTGTAGGTCAGAAATAAAGCGGACATAGACTGGTGGTCTTTGTTTCTTTCTCTCCCACTTTTCCCCTAATCCTTTCTTTTCCTGTCTCTGCCTCTGCATAGTTCACTGGTTCTTTTTTTCCCTCTTTTGTTAAACGTGTTCAATTATTCAAAGGAGCTTTATTGGCATGGGAAAACGTTGTAGTAGTATATTTTTCTCTCTCTGACTTCTCTGCTGTGGTTTGTCCTCTGTCTTTGATCTCCTCATTTATCTGTTATCTTCTGTGGTTTGTTATGTACAGGACCTGTAAAAAGTTTAAACACACCTACTCATCCAAGGGTATTTCTTTAGTTTTACTATTGTCTACATTGACGAATAGTAGTGAAGAAATCATATCAATCAATCACATTTATTTATAAAGCCCTTTTTACATCAGCAGTTGTCACAAAGTGCTTTTTCAAAACACCCAGCCGAAACCACAAGGAGACAGACACATCAAAACTGTCAAAAACTGTCACATCAAAACTGTCAAATAACTCATGGAATTTTATTGTGACCAAAAAAGTGTTTAACAGATGAACACACATTTCATATTGTAGATTCTTCAAAGTTGCTACACTTTGCCTTGATGATAGCTTTGCACACTCTTTGCATTCTCTGAATCACCTTCATGACATAATTACCAGGAATTACAAATAAGATGTGCCTTGTTAGAAGTTCATTTGACGATTTCTTTCCATAATGTACAAATAAGCAAAGAGAAATGACTGTTCATCATTACTACAAGACATGAAGGTCAGTCAATCTGGAATATTTCTTCAAGTGAAGTTCCAAAAATCAGTCAAGTGCTTTGATGAAACTGCTCCTCATGAGTGCCTCCACTGATAACGAAGACCCAGAGTTGCCTCTGCTGCAGAATATAAGTTCATTTGAGTAACCAGCCTGTCTGTAACTGAGTAAAAGAGTAATGGTGCTGCATCAGATAACCTGGCCTCCACAGTCGCCCATGAATTGGCCTGCAGAGTGAAGGAAAAGCAGCTACCCAGTGCTCAGTATATCTGAGTACTCTGTCAAGAGCATTCCAGGTGACTACCAAGCTGGCTGAGAGAATGCTAAGAGTATGAAAAGCAGTCATCCAGGCAAAGGTGCTACTTTATAGAATGTAAAATAAAGATGTATATTGATTTGTTTAACACTTTTGTGGTTAATAACCGATTCCATAGTCTTGTTGTCTTCACTATTTATCTACGAAGTGGAAAACGTTAAACAGAAGATATGTTTCCAAACTTTTGGTACTGTATGTGTTTTTGTATCAGAATGACTGAGACAACTGAATTTATACAAAAACATTAATTCACACATAGCACACCTCACGTTCCCTCACCTTCTCCATATTTCCTTCTCTTCTGTATTAGAGATGAGAGGAACCAGTCTATAATCGTTAGCGGTGAGTCAGGAGCTGGCAAGACCGTCTCTGCTAAATATGCCATGCGGTACTTTGCCACAGTTAGCGGAGCAGCCACCGAGGCCAACGTAGAGGAGAAGGTCCTGGCGTCCAACCCCATCATGGAGGTATGGTCCTCGCTCTGTCATCTCCCCCTGCTGCGACCTCTCTCGCTCCTTCCTCTCTTTCCTTTCCTCTTCTCTCCAGTCACCAGAACCTGCTTCGTGTTGTCCTCATGTGGAGTCTGGGACTGTTACTGCTTTCCTCTGTGCACATATGGCCTCTCCCTTCCCCCATCTCCTCTCTCGCCCTCCATTTCCTCTCTTTCCAATCTCCTCTCTTCCTCCTCTCCCCTCCCCCGTTCTCCTCCATTTCTTTTTCTTCTTTCTACTCATCTCCTCTTTTTTTACCTCCTCTATTCATCTCCTTTTCGGTGTATGGATGACCACTTGTCTCCCAGCCCTGAGGACCAATCAATCCGTAGTGAGTGAGTGAGTGAGTGAGTGAGTGAGTGAGTGAGTGAGTGAGTGAGTGAGTGAGTGAGTGAGTGAGTGAGTGAGTGAGTGAGTGAGTGTGTGTGTGTACTCTCCTCACACACATTAACCTTCCTGTGTGTGTGTGCGTTGATTCTCTCCTCACACACACATTACCCTTCCTGTGTGTGTGTGCGTTGATTCTCTCCTCACACACACATTACCCTTCCTGTGTGTGTGTGCGTTGATTCTCTCCTCACACACACATTAACCTTCCCATGTTTCTGAAGTAAGGACACATTACCATTCATGCCTGTGCAGCTGAAAGCCTCCTTGTTTTTAGAGAACAGTAACAGTGTGTTACCTCTTAGCTCAGCCAGAGAACACATACACTTAACCTTTTGTGTGTGTGCGTGTTTAGGACCTGATTCCACTGTAGTCAGTAATATTGGCTTTAGACGCTTTCTGTCCCTGTGCTGGCATTATGAGATCGGATTCTCTAGTTAACTTGACTGCAATGAAGTCTACCTAAAATATGACCATTGATGACTGCTGTGCTTTGACTGCAAACCTAGCAAGACTCCATTACCCATGATGCACAGCCACTGTTCCACATTAACAGCCTGTCCCTCCTGTGGGAGTATTACTTATGTAATAGAGGACGACAATTGAATTAATAAATGAATGCAGAAATGTATGTAAATGGTTGAATCAGTGAGGATAGCTGAGCTTGCATTTCAATCTGCCTGAGGGTTTTTCTACCCTAAACCCTAAATTTAACCACTCCCCCTATCTTAGCCCTTAACTGATTCTATAGTAAACTTCAATTGAGTGACTTCGGAATGGGAACTTGCCTCTCCATTGAGTCAACAAAACAGATTTTCTTCCCCTTCAGGTTTGAACTTCCTTGTTGTTTAGAGGGGGCTGATGTTGCTGAATTAATCAATTTCTCATTCTCTCTCTCCTGTATGTGTGTGTTCTCTAGGCAATAGGAAATGCCAAAACAACTCGTAACGACAACAGCAGTCGTTTTGGGAAGTACATCGAGATCGGCTTCGACAAACGCTACCGTATCATTGGAGCTAACATGCGGACTTATCTACTGGAGAAGTCCAGAGTGGTGTTCCAGGTTAGACACACACACACACACACACACACCAACAGAACCAGAAACACACAGTAAGACAAGGGCAGCCCTGTGCTGTAATCTGGGTTAGGGGTTATGGGAAGGGCCTGAGTTCTTCCTGGTCATGTGGCCCCTAGTCTCTACTAACCGTTTTCTGATTTGATTGAAGTTCATCCTAAATTCTCTCTTTGTGTGCGCACAGGCGGACGAGGAGAGGAACTACCATATCTTCTACCAGCTGTGTGCCTCCTCCCATTTACCAGAGTTCAAGAATCTGAAACTTGGTGAGCCACTCTCAAACACGTGACATGTTGTGTGTACATTTTTTAATTTAGACCAATAAGTTACATGTGGATGATTTAAAATGGTGCTCCAGTTCTTCATAGATCGTTCTAGGCTACCAATGCTGTAGTCTGTACAATCATATATGGAGATTTGGGCAAGATTGCAACCAAAAGGCAGAACTTTACAGGCTCCTGCAAGTTACCACTTGGTTTTTAATACTCTACTAACAAGCACATTCAGGATAAATTAAGCCTGATCAAATGGACAAACAAGAATAACAGGCCAGATTAGTTGAGCTGTCCTCATTAGTGTGTTGAGTGATTGTGATAGCAGACTGATAGGCTAGATGGGCTGTTCACACCTCCTAGCAGACAGAGACTTATCAGAAGCACGGGAAACTATTAGGCTAAATGAATGGGGAACAATTGCATTTTGGAGTATAAAAACGTTGCAGCCTAGGTTTATCGTCAAACCTTTCACCTTTTAACATCAACTGTAATGGGGAGAGAGTGGATACAGAGGGTGTTTTCAGTGGCCTGGTGGGCGCTGACAGAGAGAGGTGAGGGAGAAAGGTCCCTTTAATGGGGTGGTGGCGTTGTCTCTGGGGCGGCCTCCTGGCGGTGGTTTGGGAGGAAACGGAGCAGCCTCCATCTCATTTCTTCTCCATCTTGTAGCCTTGTCTTTTTCATCTCCTGTTTTGCTACTGGCCTCTGCCACAAGCTGCTCCCTTGAATGCCTCCTCTGGCAAAGTCCCAAGGGAAGGCAGGTGTGTAGGGTGGCGGGGCTGGTAGTTTATGGAAAATTCCAGCATGTTCCGGCTATCTCTGTGGGCAGTGTGATTCGTTGGACCGCAGCGTGTTTGCCAGACATAAAAGAGGCTAATATAAGCCATTTTAAAATAACTTGGATTGGTTTAATTTAAAAAACAGTACAACTCAATGCATATGGTTTGCACAGGGATATGTTACCCCAGTCTTACCCCCATGAAGGTTAGTTTTCATTATACAACAGTCGATCTGAAGTAATACTCAAGGAAAACGTTTTAGTTGTATGGAACTATTTTCATTCTTAGCGGTTCCAATAAGAAACACCAACCAGAAATAGTGAAAATCTTTGGCTTCAAGCAATCAAGACTGAAAGTTTGAGATCTGAGATATGCAGGGGTAATTTGCAGGCCAATATTGTTTGCAACTGAGATCAGCTGTGTAGGAGATTTTAGCAAATATTGGTGCTTTAACAAAATATCTGATCTAGTGGTCAGTCCTTGTTGTAATACACCCTAGATCTGTAACAGGAGTAAAGGAAGTAGTAGAATGTGTTTGGAAACAAACCAAAATATGAGAATTGAGAGGCTGTAGCCATTTGAGTCATATTAACTGACTAACAGACAGCAGTCATTGAGTCATATTAACTGACTAACAGACAGCAGTCATTGAGTCATATTGACTGACTGACAGACAGCAGTCATATTGACTGACTGACAGACAGCTGTCATATTGACTGACTGACAGACAGCAGTCACATTGACTGACTGACAGACAGCAGTCACATTGACTGACTGACAGACAGCAGTCATATTGACTGACTGACAGACAGCAGTCATATTGACTGACTGACAGACAGCAGTCATTGAGTCATATTGACTGACTGACAGACAGCAGTCATTGAGTCATATTGACTGACTGACAGACAGCAGCCCATTTTGAGTCATATTACTATGACATTAACTGTGGGATCAAAGAACTCCTGTTACACATTTTGTGTGTTAGCGTGTGTGTGCCAGCTCACGGTCAAGACTGTCGGCTCATCATACCCGCTGTGCGCTCACACACATGCGCACACACACACACACATACACACTCTGCCTAAGTCTCTCAGCTGGCTTCCTAGCAGGGACACACCCCCGTAATGGAAGGGCTGTCATGGGGATAGCAACCTGAAGTTGCCAAGCAACAGGCTATGGATGCTTTAATCCAGAGAAGGCCGAGTGTGTGCTTGTTCACGTGTGCATGCATGCAGTGTATCGCACGCAAAAAACGAGTCACCGACCTCATCACGATCCCAGTGGATCGGTTTCCTGCTGATCAGCGTCTCTTAACAGGGGAACAGGTGATCTGCCAAGCCACTCACTGACGCTGTGGACCGTCCTGCTGTGTGTTCATGCAGGTGGTGCTGATGACTTCCACTGTACCAATCAGGGAGGGAGCCCGGTCATCGATGGAGTGGACGACTCGAAGGAGATGAGCACGACCCGAAACGCCTTCTCACTATTAGGTCCTTAGTAGCATCCTGCCCCCATCCTGCCCCTACATGACCCTCCTGCCCAGTTAGTCCGCTCTGTGAATTGCTGTGCTGTGTGCTGTGTACTGTGGACGGTGTCATGTTTTAATTCGTTTGTGTTCAGGCATCAACGAGCAGAACCAGATGGGGCTTTTCCAGGTCCTTGCGGCCATTTTGCATCTGGGGAACGTGGAGATAAAAGACAGAGACTCCGACAGTAGCACCATACCTGTGAGGACATACCTTTTAAACGCTCTGACCTCTCCCAACTTTTGGCCCTTTCTCACTTAGTCTTGACCCTGTTCCTTACAACCTCTCCCTCCACTCTACATTTCAACTCCATTTGGAGATGGTCTGTAGAAGGGAAGGGACCTTCTGCATTACAGTTGAAAAGCAGATGGGTGGATAGAAGTTACTGATCAAAATAACCGTGAATTCCTGTCTCTCTCCTCTCAGCCCAATAACCGCCACCTCCAGGTGTTCTGTGAGCTGATGGGCGTCACCTATCAGGACATGTCTCATTGGCTGTGTCACAAGAAACTGAAGACAGCCCAGGAGACCTACATCAAGCCCATCCCACGAATGCAAGCCTCCAATGCTCGCGATGCGCTCGCCAAACACATCTATGCCAAAGTCTTCAGCTGGATCGTGGACCATGTGAACCAGTCTCTGCGTGCCAGTGTCAAACAGCACTCCTTCATAGGAGTTCTGGATATCTATGGGTGGGTGTGTTGAATGTGTGTTATGTTTTGGTTTTTGTGTGTGTGGGGGGGTTGATCATTTTTCTCACCTCTCTACTGCACTCCAGGTTTGAGACGTTTGAAGTCAACAGTTTTGAACAGTTCTGTATCAACTATGCCAATGAGAAGCTGCAACAGCAGTTTAACATGGTGAGAAAAGCCTGTGTGTGTGTGTTTTCTGCAATGACATCCTGTCATTTCACTGTCCAAACAGCCCACTTGGTGTGTATTTGAATAAGTGTTAGAAGATGAGACTATAAATAGATGGATGTGTGCGATGACATCTGTGCGTGCTGACCTGCGACCTCTCCCCTCTTCTCTTCAGCATGTGTTCAAGCTGGAGCAGGAGGAGTATTTGAAGGAACAGATTCCCTGGACTTTGATAGACTTCTATGACAACCAGCCATGTATCAACCTCATTGAGGCGAAGATGGGAGTTCTGGATCTGCTGGATGAAGAGTGCAAGGTTCAACACACACACACATAATAGACACAATCATCACATTCACCCTGTTTCACCGTGTGTCTACCTATGTATATTAACCTCTTGGCATGAAGCAGACTAGGCAGACCCGGTTCCTAGTGGGTCACGTTTTTCTGTGTCTAGATGCCTAAAGGCTCGGACGACTCGTGGGCCCAGAAGCTGTACAACACGCACCTGAAGACCTGCACCCTGTTTGAGAAGCCACGCATGTCCAACAAAGCCTTCATCATACAGCACTTTGCCGACAAGGTACTGGTCCACCGTGTGTTCCGGGTTTCTTCTCTGAACCGGTGCTGTTGGGCCCCCCGCGGTTCAAAGAGGACTGTCCTGTTGGGTGGTTCCGGATCGAAACATGAGCTAAATGTCCTTATAACCGTTGTGTTCAGGTGGAGTACCAGTGTGATGGCTTTCTGGAGAAGAACAAGGACACAGTGAATGAAGAGCAGATTAATGTTTTGAAGGCCAGCAAGGTGCGTGTCCCTGTAACATACACACATACACTCTCCGTATACTCAACGTGTGACACATTCTGTGACTTTCTTGCGTGTGTGTGCGTGTGTGTGCGCATGTTTCCACTGACTGATCTCTGACAGGGAAGCTGGTTGATAACCCAGTAAAGTTCAAGAGAAACAGCACCCTCTGCTGTCTGTGGGGTTTATTGACAGTGATAATGAATAAAATGTGTACGCGATGCACATCGTGTGTGTGTGTGTGTGTGTGTGTGTGTGTGTGTGTGTGTGTGTGTGTGTGTGTGTGTGGGCTCACTGCGTGCTGTTCTGTTCTAGAGGCTTGCACCAGCAGCAAGGGGTAAGGGTTTAAACAGTCCTGTAACCCTAATACTAAAACACAAAGATGTCTACATTAGAAAGAACAGACGTGTGTGTATTTTCTGAAATGACATCCTGTAATTTCATGCGTGCATATACTTTGTGTTGCCATGGAAACCGTCTTGACTAATCAGTAATGGTGTAGAAGTGATAATGACTAATTAACGAGAATCCGATGAAGCTCCAGAAATGTGCCAGTTCTACTCAGCATGTGAAAGAAACGGAGAGTGTCATTTTATTTTTTAGAACAGTGGTTCTCAAACCTCTCCTCGGGACCCCAGGCCAGTCCATGTTTAATATGGATCTCAGACGAACACACCTGAATCAACATGCCAACTTATTATCAAGCCCCTGGTTACTTTACTCAGGGGAACAAGTTCAGAACAACCAAATTGTGAGATGACTGCAAGTCCCTGGGGGAGAGGCGTCTTCTCCGGCCTCCCGCGGCGATGTCCAAGACACTGTTATTCAGAGGGACTTACATTAGTTATCCATCACACTGCTGTGAACAATGGGCCATGCTCTACCGACCCGGCTACCCAGAATCCCACATGTCAGTCATGTGTTGTTCCGTCTTGGCCACGGTCATGGTCGGATCCCATGTTGAATGGTGTCATAGTGTTGAATGGTGTCACCGTGTTGTTGATTCTTTTTCATGGGTTTAGGTGTGTTACTGCAATGTTTCTTTTTTCGGTTAATCATCGTGTTGTTGTTTACATCTGTTGTCCATGTGTGTCTGTCCCATCATGACAACATCATTTAAACAGCTGAAGGTAAACACTGGCATCCCCATGCTTTACTTCAACCTCCGTCGGTTCTTCCAGTCTTTCCTCCATCCTGTCTTTGCTCCATCCTGTCCTAAGTCACACCATTCCTCCTCACTGTGCTTCTAATGACACTTGTGTGTCTTGGGGAAGGGGTGGAGGTGGGGGTGACCCAGCATGGGGGCCGGTGTGAGGTGGGTCTGTTTCCCCAACTTGGCCCTGGGAACGGTGGACGTTGGTTTTTCGGCCGTAGCTCTGCTCAACTAACTGCAGTAATGAATCATTAAGCTGTGGTTCAGCTGTTAACTGACACGGCCAGAAAACTTGTGCACACAACCTTTTGTGATTCCAATGAGGACCAAGTTTGGGATGGACTGACAAAGAAAAGCAGCATGGCAGCATTCCACACACACACACAGTTTGACTGAATGACAGAGACACAAACACAGCTGCGAAATAATGCATTTGGCTCCTCATTACAATGTAACAAACCAAACTACAAAGAGGCCAAACTAACCAATCGCTTTCTTCTTAAACCATAACATTGACAATGTCTTTGTTGTGATATTAGGCAGGTGGACATAACTGCATGAATAAGCTGATGTTAACTGACGTTGGTTGTGAACGGCTGACTTACTAAACTCCGCATCATGATTCTTGGAATGCAATTTCTGTCCAAAATGTCAAACTTATTTTCTGATCAAGAGTTTCATGTTGTCATATCGGCACCATTCTGATCTGATGGCCAGACTTTCTGCTGCTTTAGCCAGCAACAATATAAGCCCTGTTAGCTAGCTGGCCTAACCAGAACCCATTGATTCTCTACTGTATAACTATTATATTGCCAATAAAAAAGATGTATTGTATGTTGTAGATAATAACTATCTGCTGTCTGCTTGTTCATCCAAGATAGTTAAGAGCAGATGGTTATTTGTGATAATTGTGTGCGTTTGCGTGTGCGTGTGTGCATGCGTGCGCATATACGTGTGTGTAGTTGGACCTGTTAGTAGAGCTGTTTCAGGATGAGGAGAAGGCAACCAGTCCCACTGGAACCACCACAGGAGGCCGAACACGACTCAGTGTCAAGCCAAAGGAGGTCAGACCAGGAGCAATCAGCAAGGAGCACAAGAAGACTGTTGGCTGCCAGGTAGACTGCATCATCAAAACAAACACACAACCTCGTAACGGTCAATCGACCAGGGTGCTGTTAGCCAACCCTCCTGGTTTGGGAGGACTTCATTAATCGTTTATTTTCTGCCTTTCTCCTCCCTTGTCCTTGTCTCTTGTAGTTCCGTAACTCTCTGGCTATGTTAATGGAGACATTAAATGCAACCACTCCTCACTACGTACGCTGCATTAAGCCCAACGACCTAAAGTTCCCCTTTACGTGAGTCTGCATGCTACTGTCTGGTTAAGTACCCTAGCCCCTAGTGGGCAAGACCGTTGGGCTGGTAACTGAAGGGTTGCTGGTTCAAATCCCTGAGAAACAAAGGGGGAAGAAAATCAGTTGTGACCTTCAGGCTTCTGGTAAAATAAAATATGTAAGTGACTATAATGCTGATGAGTTAGTTTTTCTCTGCAGGTTTGACAGTGTTGACGTTGTCTTTAGGTTTGAGTTTTAACGTTCAGTGGAATGTTGTTCTAGGTTTGACCCCAAGCGAGCAGTGCAGCAGCTCAGAGCCTGTGGTGTTCTGGAGACCATCCGCATTTCAGCGGCAGGATTCCCATCGAGGTGGACATACCAGGAGTTCTTCAGCCGTTACCGGGTGCTGATGAAGCAGAAGGATGTCTTGTCGGACAGGAGGTTGACCTGTCGGAATGTCCTGGAGAAACTGGTGCAGGTGACGAAGGCTCAGTGTTCATGGTGCAGGAGGTTGACCTGTAGGAACGTCCTAGATGGTACAAAGCAAGGAAGACACTGAGGAAAAAACGCTTATGATGTTACTTTTTGCTAGGAAGGAAGCATAGCAATCTGACAGTGCAGTATGTACATTGGGCAGATATTAACTGAATATGTACTTTGTAATGACAATATAAATGGATGACTGTTTTCTAGGCAATTATGCCCAGACCATCTACTGGCTGATTTGGTGATCTAGAGTCAATGTTTTTTGAGATTGCTCAGAATCAATCCTCAACTCATCTAACAGTAGAACTCTTTGTGTTTTCAAGATCAGTAATATCTTACAACACACTTTTCCCTCCTGTCTTCTAACCCCCAAGGATCAGGATAAATACCAGTTTGGAAAGACTAAGATCTTCTTCAGGGCCGGTCAGGTGGCCTACCTGGAGAAGCTGAGGGCAGATAAGCTGAGACAGGCATGTGTCCGCATCCAGAAGACAATCCGCTGCTGGCTGGTCCGTAAGAAGTACCTCCGCAAGAAGCATGCTGCTATGACAATCCAGAGATACACCCGTGGACACCAGGCCCGCTGGTCAGTGGTGCACAGAACTGTCATTCAACAACCTCTGGCCAATCACAATACAGATAGCAGCTGTTTAGAACATGTAATGGAACTAAGCAGAATTCTCTGGTGTACATTAGGAAGTCGGGCCAACTTTGGGACAAATTTTTGATGTGTCATTCCGATCCGTGGGTACATTAGTAATTCCTCTGTATGTTTATATACATCCTCTGACATCGCTCTCTCTGTCTCTCTCCCCCGCCTTCTCCCTCATCCGTCCCCCAGTCTGGTAAAGTTCATGCGTCGGACCAGAGCAGCCATCGTCATCCAGAAGTTCCAGAGGATGTACGTCCAGAGGAAGCTGTACCGGCAGAAGCAGGCTGCAGCCCTGGTCATGCAGACTATCCTCAGGGCATACATGGCCCGTCAGAAATACCAAGGGGTGAGAGGCACCGGTGGACCTCACCGACACGCGGGCAAGACATGGAATACCAAGCGTATACAGAACAGCCTGCTAATAACCGGTCTGGCAGCCGGGTGCTTTATTAATAACTCCAGTGTAATGTTGAACGGATGTGAGTCTCCAGTAAGGCATTGTACCTGGACCGCTGACAGGGAGCTGACAGGGAAATGGTGTCACTGCTCACTGCGCCATGTTGGGGGTTATGTTAGGGGCTGTCCCCCTGACTGACGCATGCAGCTGGTCTCCAACACAACTATAACCCAGCCAATCTTTCTCTCCGTCGCTGCCTCACCATTTGTATCTCTCGGTCTCCGTATTTAACTGTCCCATACTAAGTAAAAACCATAGAATAGACCTCCCCTTGTAAGAATGAAAAGTAAGATGAGTCCCAGGAGACAAGAAAGAATTCAGGAACATCAGATATGTTGCGTTCCATCAACAGGAACTGACTATTTTTCTACTCATCACTTAACAGAAACTAACGATCTTTTCTCTCCCACTCTCTCTCGGCAGTTGCTGCGTAATCACAAAGCGGTGTTCATCCAGAAACACGTGCGTGGCTGGCTGGCAAGACAGTGGTACAAGCGCTCCCTGCGAGCCATCGTCTACCTTCAGTGCTGCATCAGAAGGATGAGAGCAAAGAAGGAGCTGAAGAAGCTTAAGATTGAGGCCCGCTCTGTGGAGCACTTTAAGAAGCTCAACGTTGGCATGGAGAACAAGATCATGCAGTTGCAGAGGAAGATCGATGAACAGGTGGGTCTCTGTGGAAACAGGGCGGCCATTTTGTGCATTGGTTTTTCATTTTTCTCTCCCTTTCTTGCAGGCTAAAGACAACCGCCTGATTAGTGAGCGACTGAACGGTCTGGAAACGTCCCACGCATTGGAGACTGAGAAGCTGAAGATAGAGGTCTCCAAGCTAAAGGGCATAGAAGAGGAAGCTAAGAACAACGCCAACCGTGTCACTTCCCTTGTGGAGGAGCTAGGGAAGCTGAGAAAAGAGCTGACCACCACCCAGAAAGAGAAAAAGACCATTGAAGACTGGGCTACCAAGTACAGGGATGAAATGGAACAGGTGAGGGAGGACAAAGGATGGGGAGAAGGAGAAAGGAGGATGGGGAAAGGAGAGAAGGGGTATAATATGATGGCTTTGGGAGAGGATGTGGTTAATCAAATACCTTTTAGGTTAAATGCGTTTCCTACTGTGGCTTATGGAGGTGTGACAAGCTTGTGTAAAGAGTTTTGCCAGGGGATACATCGTATGTTCCGTGGTTTAATGGTTTAGGACCCAGGGGAATCCACTGCAGACTGGGCACATGGCGGGCAGGAAGGCCATTGCCTTAGTGCAGGTGAGACAGGTAGTGGTGTGTTTGTGTGGGTGTGTGTTCAGTCAGTGTATTAACTGTGAAGTACAGTAGAGCAGGATTCTAGCTAGTCAAGTGCACCTTTAGAGGTTTGAAACTATTTCAGGTATGCTGGTGTTCTGAACGTCCATGACTGGTTACTGGCCAATATGTCATGCTGGATAATAGTTTAAAATGCTCTGCTTTGTGTGTAGATGGTAGCAGAGCTGAAGGAGGAGAACGGTCTCCTGAAGACAGAGAAAAACGATCTGAACCGAATGATCAAGGAACAGAGCCAGCAGATGACAGGTAACGACCAATCCCGCTGGCTCCTGTTACTGTTACGCCAATCAAATTAGCTGTTCCTGCATTAAGACGGTCCACTGTTGACTTTCCATTCAATTGATTATATGTTTCCCATGCATGCTGAACTTGTCTTTTCCAATCTCTACACTCGCTACTATCTCTCATCCTGGTGCTTCCTCTCCTGCTCCTGTCTGTTTACAACCTTCTTCCCTCCCCCTCAGAGAAAATGGCTCGTGCCTTAGCGGAGGAGACCCACCAGTTGGAGAGCGATCTGAACGAGGAGAGGTCACGCTACCAGAATCTCCTAACAGAACACTTGAGATTAGAGGAACGCTACGACGACCTGAAGGAGGAAATCACACTATCTGTGGTAGGAGACATACACAGCATGTAAAATATTCACTCTGGGCCACACACACACACACACACACACACACACACACACTCACTCTCCACTCACTGTACAACATAACACACAAACACAGCTCTGGAAACATTTAAGACCACTCCTAACTTTTCTTAAATCTCTACATGTATGGCAGCCATTCCATTCCAGTGTCTGTAAAAGTCCAACACAGGCACACCTCATTTTACTCAGTGAGGTACTTATTAGGTGATTATTTGAAAACCACTCCTGTGGTCATCACTATCCTCTTGCTATAGGACCAGCTGGATGGCAAAAACAGTGCTAGTAGTACCTCAAAGGTAATCTGAATAAAATTAGCATTAGCAAAGAGTTTAAAGGAAAAGATTTGAGTGAACAAAAGAAGGGTTCGATTCTGGCTTTACTGACAGAGGGACGTCAGGTTGCTTCCATCCTGAGAATGTCAGAGACGGTGGTTCATAAGAACAAGGTCGAGCAACAGACATTGGGGACAACAAAGCTACAGACTGGCAGAGGGTGAAAACAACTGTCCACTGACCGAGATGACTGTCAACTCATTCAAATGTCACTCAGCAACCGTAGGATGAAGTGACCTACAAAAAGAATGGCAAACAGCAGCTGGGGTGAAATACACGGCGAGGAAAGTTCAAAACAGGCTCCTAGGGGCAGGGCGGAAGTCATGCACAGCTAGAAAAAAGCCCTTCCTCAATGAGAAGCAAAGAAGAGCCAGGCTGAAGTTTGCAAAAGACCATAAGGATTGGACTGTTGAGTAATGGAGAAAGTTTTGGCCCAAATTTTGGCCTACAAGCCACAGTGTCTCGCACCCACTGTGAAATTTGGTGGAGGGTCTGTGATGATCTGGGGATGTTTCAGCAAGGCTGGAATCAGGCAGATTTGTCTTTGTGAAGAACGCATGAATCAAGCCAAATACAAGGTTATCCTGGAAGAACCCCTGCTTCCTTCTGCTCTGACAATGTTCCCCAACTCTCAGAATCGTTTTTTCCAGCAGGACAATGCTCCATGCCACACAGCCAGGTCAATCAAGGTGTGGATTGAAGACCACCAGATTAAGACCCTGTCATGACCAGCCCAATCTCCAGACCTGAACCCCATTGAAAAGCTCTGGAAATTGATCTAAAGGAAGATTGATGGTCACAAGCCATCAAGCAAAGCCAAGCTACTTCTATTGGTGTGCCAGGAGTGGCATGAAGTCACCCAACAGCAATGTGACGGACTGGTGGAGAGAAAGCCAAGATGCATGAAAGCTGTGATTTAAAAATCAGGGTTATTCCACCAAATATTGATTTCTGATCTCTGCCTAAGTTAAAACATTAGCATTTTGTTGTTGTTGAAAAATGAATATGAATTTCATTTCTTTGCATTATTTCAGGTCTGAAAACAATGCATATTTTTTGGTTATTTTCACCGGTTATATTCTACAAATGAATACTCTAAATGACCGTATTTTTTATTTGCAATTTGGGAGTAATGTTGTCAGTAGTTTATAGAAAAAAACAAAAATTTTCCTTTACTCAAACACATACAGTACCTATGAATAGTAAAACCAGAGTAACTGGTAATTTGCAGTGTTCTCTTAATGTTTTCCAGAGCTGTAAACACGACAGAATACTGTATTACACGACAACGAACATGTTTCCTTGGCATTGCCACTCTTTTTTCCCCCCAGAACGTTCCCAAGGCCGGCCACAGGAGAACAGACTCCACCCACAGCAGCAACGGTTCAGAGTGCACCTACAACTCAGAGTTCGCCGAATCAGAAGAAAGCTCACGACACGGAGAAGTGAGTGGGGCAGGATTGAAACATCTTTCAAAGAACTTTCTCAAACTTTTTTCAGTGTTAATAAAACTGTCCTGTGGTTCATTATAACAGTGATTACAATGTCTGTAGTGACCTGAAGATGCACTGATATGGTGCCTGTCTGAGTCCTTCTTTGCTCTGACCATACTTCGTGTTGTGACAGGATGTGACCCGGGGCATGGACACATCTCTGACTCTGAAGCTGCAGAAACGTGTGACAGAGCTGGAACAGGAGAAATCCTCACTCCGCAACGAGCTGGAGAACAGAGAAGAGCAGTTCCAGCGGGCTAGAGCCAGGGTACAGGGAACACTACTACAGAACATTACTACAATTCTATGCATTACCACAATGCAACATTACCAAAATACTGTGCTACATTACTACACTACATTACCACACTACTATGCAACGTTACCACACTACTATGCAACGTTACCACACTACTATGCAACGTTACCACACTACTAGGCTATATTACTACCTTACATTTAGGCTAACCTCTGTCTCTATCACTCCAGGATGATGAGGAGCATAGGAAATCTCGTGGAGCAGAACTGGAGTACGAGTCTCTCAAGGTACTGTGTATTAACATCATATTACATGTAACTAGTGTGTAGTTGATAGGCTTTAGGGTTTTAGGGCGTACAACCCTCGAAGTCGTCTCTGGACTTCAAGGCCAGCTGCACACCATTTTCATATTCCAACCCTCTAAACGGGGACTGGTTTAGACCTGGGATGCCAGTTGTGTGCAGGTAATGATGAGGAAGAACAGAAAACCTGTAGCGTGATAGTTGACTAGGACAAGGCTGGGCCAACAGAGGCCCGTCACTGCCTATAGAGATGATTTGGGACAGGGTATGCTGGGTGAGTGTCCACATACAGATGGAGAGCTCAAGATGGATAGAACCTGTTTTTCTCTACGTTTGTGTATCCAATGAATCCACAGCGTCAGGAGCTGGATTCGGAGAACAAGAAACTAAAGCACGACCTGACCGCCATGAGGCAGAGCCTCCTGGGTAATGCCGGCGCCGAGGCGGGCGCACCAGGAAGTGCCCCGTACAAGGTTCTCGTGGATCAACTGAACACCTTGTGTGAGGAGCTGGAGGTGCGGAAAGAGGAGGTCCTGATTCTACGATCCCAGCTGGTGTCACAGAAGGAGGCCATGCAGCACAAGGTAGGAGACACTGAGGGACCTGCACGGATCTTTCCCACACACACATTCTTACGCATAACCCAGCACCTTTTCTACACTGAGATACCGATCACACAGTACATGGTGAACCACTGCCCTGAAGAAGCTTCTAACACTCATGTCTGTCTCTCCTCCCTATCTTCTAATGTGTCTGTTCTCCATCTTCTGTCATGCCTTCCTGAAGGATGAGAAGGTACTAGAACTCCCGTGACGACCTACGAGCTCTGAGAATGACTAGTTTAGATGGGCACACACTGATTAGATGGGTTCTGCTGATATATGTTTCTGTCTCACCAATGCACGGTCTTAAGGTTCTGACTACTGATGGTGGCGAGATAATGATGGAATAATGAGGCAGTTAGCCACACCAGCTAGTTCTGTATCACCGGGAAATGGCCGTTTAAGAGTTTCACCACTAAGAGTTCAGTTCACGTAACAGGGTTCACCTGTTACGAAACCTAATTAAATATCTAATCACAGCAAAAATGTTTTGAAAATATGAATCAGGCTTTTAAATGTTGGTAATTATTTGCTGAGTGGGTTGGCATTCAGAGCATAGGCTAACCAACAAACCATTCTTCAAAAGGAAATATATTTGAACTGTTAGCAGGTGTCTGTGATGACAAGTCCAGCGCTGTTTGGAATGCTTCTAGTCGCACCTGCATCCAAATAAGTTATTTTGTAATGGTGTACCAGTGTCTGCTCCATCCAGCTGACACACCCTCTCATCCCCTGTCCAGGAAACTATGACCGAGCCATTGCACTATGCAGAGGATGTCCATAACATGAAAGACTCTGGTGCAATCACTCAGGCTTATCTCAGCCTCAAAGAGACCAACAGGTACATCCTGCAGACCCACTTTCTTTACCTTGCACTATTTCTCTAGCTTGCTCCCTCCCTCTGCCACTCCCTCTCTCTTTCTTGCTCTCACCATATTTTTTTGCCAGACCGTGTAAGCGGAGATGGCTAAGAAGAGCAAATGTCTCTTACTGACTGACTGACTGACTGACTGACTGACTGACTGAGTACCCCTTGTTAAATAGCGTAGCGGTTAGCGAAGCGGACCTGTAAACTACAGGTCCCGTGTTTGGATCTCCTCACAGGCCAAGTGAATTGCGCATTATGAATATTTCTGTATAGATGAAAACTTCCCTGGCTAAAACCTGCAGTATCTACATTATAGTAAGCCTGAAATATAACAGTTCAAGCTTATTTTGTGAATGTTTCTGGTGGATTTTCGAGGTACGCATCCGTACATGCGTTTTGGGTCAAGATAGAAAAACACATTTCCTGGCTACAACATACAGAAGTTACTTTATAGTATGCCTTAACTAAAACTGTATACAGTTATATTGTGACTTTTTCTAGCCTGGAAAAGTTCATCTTCAGTCTCGCTAGCAATTGTTTAATTCTTATGAATATTCCTAGGAAGTTAGTAGACACTAGTAAGCCAATTACTGGCTAATTGGCTGTTAAAACGACCAGTGGCAAACGCCATACAGTTCATAGACGCTATGGTGGAGGTAGACATTAGTCAGTTTAACACAATGCTTAATGGTGTCTAACTACTGCTGAAACATAAAATGCTGTGGCATAGTGGGTAAAGACAGTGCCTCTCACGTGGAAGACCTACATTCGAATCTATTGAGAGCAATAACATTATCTATTTTATATGTGGGCCGCAATAAAACTTTACGGTTATACAAGTATTGCAACTATTTCTGGTAGATTCCACGATTCTCTCGTCTTTTCACTTGATCAAAAAGTTAGTTATAGTCATATTTATTGATAGTTTTTTTATCAATGAAAGAAAAAGTATGTTGTTGTGCCATGAAATGAAATAGCTTTGGTAGACTCACTGGCTATTTCTCAATTCTTGACTATTCCAGTAAGTTAGTAGATATTGGTAAAGCCTATTACTGACTAATACGCTGTTAAAACGGCCAGTGGCAAATGCCATTCAGTTCATAGACACTATTTGTGGTGGAGGTGAACTTAGTAAGAAACATTGGTCAGTTTAAGTGTATCAGTATCATTCACGAATGGCCAATTAGTTGTTGAAACGGCCAGTGGCAAAAACAGGATTTGTTCAGGTTAGACACACGAGCCTATACTGACACCAGTCAAATGTACAGCTCTGTGGTGTAGTGGATAACGACACAGCCTTCCACGTGGGTTACATGGGTTTGAATCTCAAGAGGATAACCATTTCTATTACGGGCCGCTCAACTAGGCTTGCCTGGTTTCTTGTTTGTTGATATCATAATACAGACAATCTTATCTCGAGTAACTTGCTGCTCTCTCTATCTGTCGTCCTCTTTCGACCTTTGACTCCATCTCGCTTTCCCTCCTGTCTCTTGTTCTTCCATAGTTTTTTCCTATTCTCTTCCTCTTTCTCATCCTCTCTAGCTTTCTCCATATTTTTCTCTGTTTGTCTCTGTCGTTAATCTTCTTTGTCCAGGGTTCCATGGGCAAGCTCCGTGTGTGTGTGTGTGTGTGTGTGTGTGTGTGTGTGTGTGTGTGTGTGTGTGTGTGTGTGTGTGTGTGTGTGTG
>JACXGJ010007394.1:0-30673 GCA_016801105.1 Esox niger | reverse complement strand
AGACTCCGTGGTTCTATGGCCTGGCACTAGACTCCGTGGTTCTATGGCCTGGCACTAGACTCCGTGGTTCTATGGCCTGGCACTAGACTCCGTGGTTCTATGGCCTGGCACTAGACTCCGTGGTTCTATGGCCTGGCACTAGACTCCATAGTTCTCACCAAAAGGACAGTGGCAGATGTATCCATTCAGCTGATCCTCACAGGAACCTCCGTTCAGACAAGGCCTTGACCAGCAGTCGTCAGCGTTCTCTGAGCACCATTGGCCTGCATTGGAGACAGATTTCAAGTTCACAACAACAGCAGCATTACTGGCAATGAAAGGTTTGGTTCCCAAAAACCTCCTCAACAGTGCCGGCGTAAGTAATGCAATGGAATTAAAATAATCTATATGTGTTATAATGTACCATCTGTCAACCCAGTTCAAGGCTTCACATCCTTTTCAAAGTATCGGAATGTAAATGTCTAAAACCTCCCATTTAAGTTATCCTGTGTTTGACTTGAAATGTTCTAGTTATGTTCCAGGGCAATTTAAATTAGGTGTGAACAGCACTTTTCAGCTGCTCTCCCTTACTGCGCGCGCACGTACATACACACCCACACACATACACACTATGTTAGTTCAGTCCAACTCTTATAGTACATAAATACATCCTGTATTGGGCAATGTTTGCTAAAGAAAACTATCCATAAAACATACAGCACATTCCTCTGTAAATAAATGTGTGTACGACACCAACACATTTACTGTCTCTGAGCCATACACACCTCAAGCCAACCCGAAGTTAAAGGAACCGTCCAGTTGTTAAGCAACTGTTTTTCAGACGATTTTCAACAATGTCTTTCCGATTTAGCTGACCTGATTAGCGTTGGCCTAGACCGGGGTCATGTGGATAGCCACATCTCACACTGGTCATCTCGTTAGTCCAGATGTCTTTCACCTGCAGTGGGACAGGGCTTCGGCTGTTTTCTCCCATTTAATGAGATAACACAAGGCTCAAACTTCAGTTCTTCTATGTTTGATTTTCCTCCACTTTTATATTCCCTGACTTTCTTGAATTGGACTGGATATTTATTTAGGTTTGCCTGTCCTGGGCAGATTTACTGATCCCACGTGTTGTGTGTCTTTCAGAACCCTTTTCTCCATAGTTTGACTGCTTTTAGTGATCACCCCCCAGTGGGTCTTTGAGAAACCCTGTGGTTGTTGAAAGGGATTTCTTTGTTAGTTATTTTACTGCTTGAGCAACAATATTCTAGGTGTCTTATTAGGGAAGTTTGTAAAATAACTATATAATGACTTATGCCAATATTAGTCAAGTATATTTCAGATCAAAATATTTCTATTAGGCATGTTAATAATAAGAGGCGCATATATTTTTCCTGAGGGGCGAATACTGGCCCATGTAAGCAGAATATTGATTAGCTCGCTCACTCTATTTTGACCCCTACTACACTCATTTAGATATGAGGAAGAACAGAATGAAAGTGACATTTTAACTGGACAGTAAACAGAACTATAAAAGGCAATGCGCCTCAACACAGAGATACCCAGGGATTTGCGGAAGAAATGAGCTGTTAGCTAAATCTGGTACAACACATACATTTCCTCAAGTGCACTGAGACTTCCATTTTTGTTGTACAATCTCACAGTACAAATAAGACAAAAACTATCTTGTATACCTGTGGGAAATGGTAATTTACTTGCATCTGTTATGCCATTCTCTTGTTTGTTATGTCTTTCAACGTGTTTACTGTTAGTTCGGCTTAGGCTCTCCTCCCTAACCGTTTCAAACCAAGGAACGCGCCGCGCAAAACCGTTCGCTGAACACGCCAGACCCACCTCGAAAGCCCGGCGGACAGTGGCATCGGTAGCCGCCCGTCAGATCCTCACAGGTGCCCCCGTTGGCGCACAGGGAACTCAGACACTCGTCCGTCTCGCGCTCACAGTGCCTCCCGTCGAACCCGAGGTCACAGCGGCAGGTGTAACCCCCAGGCCAGTCCAGGCAGACGCCGCGCCCCGTGCAGCGTTGGCCCAGACAGTCATCGACGTCCACCTCGCAGTGCGTACCGCTATAGCCGTTCGGGCAGAGGCAGCTGGGGGGGGGAGACACAGTGTTACCAGATGATCGGTGGGCGTTCTGGCTCGGAGGGGGGTCATTTATAAAATGGACTACATGCACCGGATAAAGCCCGTTTGTACTGGTCATGTACCACAAACACCTGCCACGTACCACAAACACCTTGCCACGTCTCACAGATAATACAAAACATGACTAACAGAAATACAGTGTAACAGTTCACACGCAGCTGTTGTGTGATAAACCGTCTGAGGCACTCACGTTCTGTCGAACCCGGATCAACATCCGGGATGTTCTAACAATCAAAATTCAACGGTTTATCGACAATTCTGACAGGGCTTCACAAGGCCTGTGACCGCGTGGCGGTGAACGACAGAGGTGTTTCTGAAGGACAGTGTTACTCGAACATTAGACAGAATCTATCAAATGGCTCTGAATGTCACTATCGAGCAGGGAATGACAGCAAATCAGCCGCTTTGTTCTCGTCTTTGTAACACATTACTGAGGCATCAACCTCAGAGGTTTTCTATTTCAGACCTCCTCCATCCCATTTGTTACTCGAGATGGTCAGAGCGAGAGAAAGCGGAAGATCATGGGAGAGACGGTTTATGCCGGAATGCTCCTTTCCTGCTTTCAAGCCCTTAAGTAAAAGCTGAAACAACTCCGGCCACACAGACAAACACAAGGGCACCCAGCGCGGCTTGTGCCCACCGCAGCGGCGCAGCACCTGCACATCGCACGGCGAAGAGCGCCCCACACCCCAGGCTTTTGACACTCACCTGTAACCACCGACACGGTCCACACAGGTGGCTCCGTTCTGACACCAGTGCTGAACACAGTCGTTGACGTTGACCCGGCAGTTGCGTCCCGTCCATCCAGGGGCGCAGAGACACGTGTAACTGCTGGCGTCGTTCAAGATGCACCGGCCCGAGTTGGCGCAGGGCTGCAGAGGGAGACAGGACACCAACCACGCGCTGATCAATCCCCTCCCAGGTTCCCTGTTCTAGAGCTGCTGTGTTCAACTCTGACCCCCCCAAGCCAGCTCCACTCCAGGGTTTCATTGCAACCCTCTAATCAGGGACACATTTAGACCTGTGACACCGGGTGGGTGACATTAATGACCAGGTAGAAGAGATAACCAGCAGGCCAAGTACCTTGTAGGGTCAGAGTTGAATATCCATGTTCTACAGATATTTCTATGTATATTTTACGTTTGGATGACATCTTAAAGGCAGCGCTCCTTCGCAGTGCACTGCCCCATCTTGGGAACAATACCACATTTCTCAGTTCTTTTGCAAAGCTATTCCCATGGTTGTTGTGGTGTCTTTTCAAAGGCTTGCTAAAACTTTGATACGATATATGTGTAGCTAGATGAAATATTGGATTCCATATGGTCAGAGGGATCAGCCCCAGCGGCTGTTTCTTTCGCGGTCTTCTGTTTCGCGGTCTTCTGTTTCGCGGTCTTCTGTTTCGCGGTCTTCTGTTTCGCGGTCTTCTGTTTCGCGGTCTTCTGTTTCGCGGTCTTCTGTTTCGCGGTCTTCTGTTTCGCGGTCTTCTGTTTCGCGGTCTTCTGTATCGTGTGCCATTTTCGTGCACTGATTTTGACCTGTTAATTTGTGTCACATGTATTTACCCATTTTGATTTTCATAAAAGGGCGAGCATGTATTTCAGGGAAAACGTGTGTGTAACTGTCCATCCGTGTGTGTGTGTGTGTGTGTGTGTGTGTGTGTGTGTGTGTGTCCATTCATTCTAAAACAATCAGTTAATGCGTTCCAAGACTACAATGCTCTGATTAATGGCATCAATCCAAACAATTGGAGAGGTGAGACAAATTTGGCAATGTGGTTCATCTTCTAGCAGCACACGGGGGTTCAAATGATATTTTCAATAATATCAGAATTAGCTTTAGTCTGCCCAGAGGGTCCGATGTGTGGAGTTGACATCTTCCCATCTATTCTGCTGTACATATTGCACTGGACCAGTGGTTCTCAAACCTCTCCTGTGAACTGTTCTGTTCTCACTAGTTTCAACCGTGTGTAAATATGTGAAACTCTGGGCTAATTCCAAATCTGAACGTGCACCGATATCGACGAGACAGTTTGCGGAAATTTGACTTAGCAGTAGTTAGGATTCACTTCCTCTCGACATCATGTTGTTTTACCCACTTGCATGTCCTGAGGGCACAGCATGCGACACGAGTACTTCAGGCCATCGGGCAGGTCCAGGCACTGCGTGTTCACAGGACATGTGGTGTTGGGCAGGGTGCAAGCATCCACATCCACCTCACAGTTCAGCCCCAGAAACCCTGCAGGGTAACAGGGAAACAGAGACATCAACACTGAAAACAGCCTGCAGTATGTAACATGCGCTGTGACCAGTGAAACCGAAGAACTTGCAGACTTGCCCCCCGAAAAAAGAGAAAAGAAGTTGGATTTAACAAACCAGTCTGTCTGCATCCGGACTGTCGCTCAGAGTGTTGACATTGTTTTAGTCGATTACGCACTTCTGTCGTATGTGTTAATGCAAGCACTAATGAGACAGTTTTGGAATTAAAAGTGCTATTGAAACGGAATACCTCTCCAGAACTTCTACAGTCGCCTAGCAGTTTGAGATATTTTCTAAAACAATTCTGAAAGAAGAGTAAGAGGGAACTTCAAGGTTATTGTCTGTTATTTTTCTTATATATTTTTTAATTTTTTTATATAGGACCCCAGCATTTGGAGGTCCAAACCAATAAATACATGATTTAGTCTCTGGAACACAAAGGTCCATAAGATTCTTCCCATTACTAAATGGTAAGCTAATACTGTTGCAGAACCATATCTTTCAAATGGCTATTGTAGGCCACGCATGCAAAAATACTTTTTTTATTTAAAGATTTTTTCCAACTAACTTCAAGCATAATTGTTTCCACAAATGCTGGACTACTTTTGAACCATGTTAAGTGATTTACAGAGAATACTTTTTGGACGGGGGGGGGGTGGCGTAGCACAGGTCTTAGACTAAAAATATAATCCCCAAATCCATAAAACAGGGTATTTCCGTCTTAAAAGACTAAAAATGGGAAAGAATAAGAATCACTTCAAAGAATAAACCTGCCAGTGGGTAAAAAGGTGTTGGGCGGTTTGCGCCCGTCCTGAGAAGGGAACCAATCTGGGTCTCACCAACTACAGGCAGTGGCAGAACCCCTACCCACTATGCTCCACCACAGGGGTCCCGGTCAGAAGTAGTTCACTACTGTGAGAAAAGGGTGCCATTTGGGACAGGCTGCATCTGGCCATCCATTCAGGGAGAAAACACAGGGTCGGCCTCAAGTCCATTTCCATTCTGTCAATTCAGGAAGCAAAAAGATATTCCAATTATCCCAATCGCCTCTTAATGACTGAAAATTGGAATTTGGTTTGGAGTTTTACTCCGCATTGACTGAATTGAAATGGACCAGACTCTGGACAGGGGGGGCCAGAAACACGCCCTGATTGAAAGTGCAGAATCATCTGGCTGCACTGCGTGCACACACACACACACACACACACACACACACACACACACACACACACACACACACACACACACACACACACACTCTCACTCATCTCTAGGGTGGCCCATCTCCATCAGAATGCATCAGTGGATGTAAATTCAGCCTCAGCCGGCCGAGCCGAATAAACAATTACGGCCGAATCATATTAATACAGGAGTACAATATGCCATGAGAGAAGAAGGAGAATTCCATATCACAATATTGACACAATTCTCTCGCAGTAATGAGCTCTGGCAATGAACTGAGTGATTTGTTCAGCTGCCAGTCAAAGCGTGTGTCTCAAATGGCGACCTATTGCCTTTGAAGTGCCCTGGTTTTGAGAAATGTCCACAGGGCTCTTGATAGAAGAAGCGCCCTATTCAGAGAATAGAATTGCCCCTTGAGATCCAGTCAGTGGCCTGTTCAGGAGAAGAAATGATGGAGCTTTGTGTTATAGTGCAACCGAAGACACGGTGTGGTAAAACAGCGCCATTTGTCGACACCCCTCCAAAAAAGTCAGAGAACGAGGCCACCAACACCTACGCTGTGCTTCACCTGGGTATGTGTGCAACAGAAGTTCAACATTCACCCGTTGCAGCTTATTTTTTTTACCCTTTCCTGGGTATAATTTGCAAGAGACGTTGGAAAAATGGGAATGTCATTCTACGGTAAATCAATGTTGTTCTGAACTGCGGCGAGGCAGTAGGTGCCTGGAATGGCCCGGGGCATGGACAGGCCTGTGGTAAAACGCGCCTGGGGAAGGCACGCATACCTGGGGGACACCGGCAGTTATAGGAGCCAGCGAAGTCCATGCAAATCCCATTGTGCTGACAGGGGTTGGAAATGCAGTCATCAATTTCAGTCTCACAGTGGGGTCCTGAAACACAAAGAGGAACAAATGCAACACTGATTGATTGCAATGTCTCTTAATTTCATGTAGATATTTTTATTATCCCATAACACAAATGGACTCAGTGTTTCAAAATTAGGATTTTACACTAAATTCTTCCCACACAAATTCTGACTGTAACTTCCAAAGGCCTAACGTTTTGTAAACAGTGAAATCTTTCCATTTCTCTTAAGCTATTTCACACAAATACCGAATACAACACTATCAGCAGGTATGGCTAGTTTCCAAAGCTATTGCAACGCGGCCTCAGCATCAATACTTATAAATAGTTAATAAGTAGTTCCCACTTTGAATCAGAAACGCCAGTGCCTCAAAGTGCTCTTCGGTTCAAGACAAGTTTAAATCTAGCTCAGACAAAACCTTCCTATGTAATACATCTCCGTGGTGATTTAGTCGTTCTACGTGTCAATTACTGGAAAAACATCCATTTGAGGTTCTACCATGCAGGGGACACTGCTCAGATGTGACAGGGGGAAGTGATTCATCACAAACATCCGGTCATCAATAACCGCGCAGAAAAAGCTCCTCTGTTGACAGAGCTAAACTCAGGATGCGTCCTGAATCACACCCCGCTTCCATTGAGTGCCCTTATTTTGACCTGAGTCCTGAGGTAAATCCGTAGGGCCCTGTGCAGTGCAACCTCAGAGAAGGTGCACTACGGAGTGGATAAGGTGTCATTTAGGATGAAGCCGGAGTCTACTGCACAGCGGGGCCGCTGTGATAAATATCATAACGTTCTATCTCCAGGTCGTTATACAGTAAAAATGCCACGACTTCTACAAATCCATCCCACTAAAAAATGGAAGTACAGAGATGTGTGAAGACGGATGTCAGTAAAATTAATTATACAGGTAGTACTGTCAACAGGAAGTTTTGCTGGCAGCTATGTGTGAAATAGAGGATAAATATAAAATATTATACAAGAAAAAGCCAGCAGAAATATTTGTTCACAGTAAAATAACTCACCATCTAATGTATTTTTAACCATGGGCAATGATGCATATTCCTGAGTAGCCAAACAAATATTACTTCATCAACAATAAACCACACTCTTTTCCGCTATAATAATCATATCTAAGGTAACATTTGAAACAGAAATTAAGTTAATTATCGTATCATAAAACACATTCCTGTTTTACTGCCTATAAATGTCTACAGCCTTCAACAGGGCCACAAGTGTTTGAGCCAAGGTGGGTAAACAACACTACACAACAGTGCAAGACAACACTACAGAACAGTAAACTACACTACAGTACAAAACACAACACTACAGTACAAGACACCATACTGCACTACAGCACATTAAACTACTGTACATTGCACTACAGAACAGTACACTACACTACACTACACTACACTACAGTACAGGGCACTACAGTACGCTACAGTACATTATACTGTACAGTGCACTACACTATACAGTACACTACACTACAGTACGCTACAGTACATTAAACTACTGTACAGTACACTACACTACACTACACTACACTACAGTACAGTACAGTACAGTACAGGGCACTACAGTACGCTACAGTACATTATACTGTACAGTGCACTACACTATACAGTACACTACACTACAGTACGCTACAGTACATTAAACTACTGTACAGTACACTACACTACACCACACCACTGTACAGTACACTACACTACAGTACAGCACAGTACACTGCAGCAACCTGAGTTGACAATGCAGCAGTAACCTAAAGTGTCTTTTTGTCAGCCGGCTTGTCAAGGAGGTGGAGAGAGAACATGGACAAGATTGGCTCTCGTGCAAAACAACCTCAGAGGAAAATAATGGCTATTTTAAGGTGATGGATGATGCACACGAGTCAGTCGGGTAAAAGGATGATTTAACGGTCAGTGAGAGGGTGGAGACTTTAAAAGCCGAGATAGAACTTGGCGATGCTACCCAAATGGCACACTACACATGGGCCCTGGGAAAAAAAGAGAGCACTAAATAGTGAATAAGGTGCCATTTGTGATGCAAGGTTGGTGTTGAAAAGCAGGAAGTGACGACACACAGGGAGGTGGAACGCAGCCGCGAGAGGGTAATATAATTAGACATGGAAGTGAATTCACGTACATCTACTAGAGAGAAAACATACACAAACGTAAAACGTAACTGCCTGTCATGTTTTAAGGTGTTATTACATGAAGATAACAATATTGTTTTTATGCACTGCAAAACCAATCTCAGGCGTTATTGTATGTTCACATAATCACATGGTTATGAGAATTAATCCAGGTAAGTAAATAATCATATTGGTTATGAGAATTAACCCAGCTAAGTAAATAATCACAAAAAATGTAAACTAATCTATTCACAAAAACCTTTACAACCAGAGAAGCACAAAGGTCATGTAGCAAACTTGTCAGTGTGGAATAAACTTTGAAAAGATTCCGGGGGAATATTTATGATTATTTCACTGTCATACATTGGGGGTTAATTTGCAATTCATAAAGCTCCTAGTTAGGTGACACGGATAAGAAAGTGCACATCTCAGATGATTTCTGCAATAGAAAACGATTAAGACAGGATTACATCTTTCTGCAGAGCAAACTTAATTACTAATGTACCATGACCTTTTCACATTAGCAAAGGAACGCTCACAGAAAAGCATACAAGGAAAGGATATTGAGATAAATGAAAGAAAAACAAAAGGCATTAACTATTGACAAGTTCAAATACTGTTCATTTAAATATGTTAAATACTAAAAAAAATAACATTTCGATTTAGCCAACCTTAAGAGGGAGGGCCAGGTGGCCAGGGATTTGGTTTGCGCTGTTCAGGCTTTGCTGTTGGTTTCCACTCGCGGCAGGCAAGCCCAATTAAGCATAGAGTATTTACAATTAATTGATATCGTATTTTAAACGCTAGAACTGGAATTAGAATTCACTGCAGAGCATTAGGAATTAGTGTGTGTGTTCCGGCATGTTCATGCGAATCATAGAGATTCTTTGATTCATCATGAAGAGAAAGAGCACAGCGAGGCTGAAGCGCGCATTCCAAACGGCATCCTATCCCCTATGTAGCACACTCCTTCTGACCACGGCCTCATGCAGTGTTAGGTGCAACATGAAGGGTACAGCGGCATGTGGGACACACACCAAATATCTGATCTCCGGCGTCATCTAGCCAGCTCACAAATGCAGAGAGAGGCCTTGGCTGGTGTCAGTAATTGGCTGATATACCGCGGTCCTTGGGCGCCGTACAAGGCTAACGCATCTAACTATGCAAACCGTTGCAAAAATGTAGAATACAAAAACCAAGATGGATTGTACTTCCAGAAAAAAAAGCCCAGGTCCCGGCTTTGGAATAATTTTGTTACATAACAACAGCTTTCCCTGGAGCGAGCAGCCTGCCTGACTGTTTTTTTCTCCCCAGCCTACAAAGATTATTCAAATATCATTATTACTGTGAGATTATCTGGCCGTAGACCGGATAGAACGACAGCAGTATAGTTGGATTATCTGGCCGCAGACCGGAGAGAACGAAGTCAGTATGGTTGGATTATCTGCCCATAGACCGGATAGAACGACAGCAGTATAGTCGTATTATCTGGCCGTAGACCGGATAGAACGACAGCAGTGTGGTCGGATTATCTGGCCGCAGACCGGATAGAACGACAGCAGTATTGTCGTATTATCTGGCCGTAGACCGGATAGAACGATAGCAGTATAGTCGGATTATCTGGCCGTAGACCGGATAGAACGACAGCAGTTTATTCGGATTATCTGGCCGTAGACGGATAGAACGACAGCAGTATATTCGGATTATCTGGCCGTAGACGGATAGAACGACAGCAGAATAGTCGGATTATCTGGCCGTAGACCGGATAGAACGACAGCAGTATATTCGGATTATCTGCCCGTAGACCGGATAGAACGACAGCAGTATAGTCGGATCATCTGGCCGCAGACCGGATAGAACGACGACAGTATAGACGGATTATCTGGCTCATAGACCGGATAGAAATACAGCAGTATAGTCGGATTATACTGATGTCGTTCTAGTCGGATATCTGGAAGTAGGCCGGTTCAAATTAATGCCATATAATGTGATAGTAAACTGAACTGAATGAACTGGTCGGTACGGCGTAATTTCAGCACCAGCAATGGCGTGCTAGACCTATTCTTCAAGCAATCATTTATTTGATTGCATTTCTGGTGGTCTTATATTACATTGTCTAACAAGACTGCAGTTTTCTTGTCCTGGTCTTCATTGCATCAGACAGACACACAGAGAGTGATAGAAGAGATGCAAGTCCATCTGCCTTGCATTCATCTGCAGTAGAGACGATAAAGAGCACTGGCCTGTGATGTGCTGTAAAACACGTCTAATCAAACTCCTTTAAACCTGTGCACTGGAACAATGAAAAGGGGACATTTTACTACGGACATTTTACGTTTATTATCTTCTTTATTTGTTTAGAAAATGGAGGTAGAGTACCATACGCATTGGCAGAGGTGTTTCGTTGTAGAAACGGAGTAATTCCAGTGAGACATCACAAGCTACTAAATCCCACTTTTATGAGGGTAGTGGGGAGAATACAAAGAGAACAGAAGCAAAAAAGGTCTGCGGAAAGCATGTGGAACTGTCAAATTAATAAAAGCTGATATATGAACATGAGCAAAAACAATCACTTACATTTGGGGACATAAGTTAGTTTTTCTCTTTAAAATAAAAGCTTTACACTAATTTACAATAACAAGTCGTCCAAACGATCAACTTCATTTTCAACACGTTTATGTGAAATTATTGATTTAAGAAACCCCCTAATATTTGCTGTTGTCATGGAAGACGGGGTTCATGCCTTCAAGATATTTTGAAAAATGAAATGCTACTCTCAGGGAATGGCATACCTGGAGTTATGCAAAAAGGTCTCTTTGCATGTGAAAAATGATCGCCAGATGCTGCATTTACAACACGGATCTGGTCATCTTTGTCCTTCTACCAGCAGAAGTCTATTAAATGTGCACATGCATGCTTGAGCCTGTTGTGTTCGCTAAACCTATACAAAAATACTGATTCAAGTCAGGGACAGGGCGGAGCTACGTGTGTGTTTTGCTATAGGGCTAGAGAGGAGGAAACATATTTCTGGGTTATTGTTACATATCAAGTCCCTACAAAGAATAAGACTAATTTGTGTATGTGTGTGTGTGTGTGTGTGTGTGTGTGTGTGTATTTACATTAAGAGTGTATGGGAAAAGAGACAACATCCTGAGTGTGTATGTGGTTAAGTGTAGACATGTTGTGTGTGTGTGTGTGTGTGTGTGTGTGTGTGTGTGTGAATGTATGTTTGAGTGTATACACATACCAAAGGGCTCTAATATGGAGATCAGTGTGTAGGAAAGACAGGCAGATAGTTTAACAGTGTGATGGCCTGGGGGTAGAAGCATTTTTCCGGATGATTCCGTCTGGCCAGCGATGCTCGTGTGCCGTCTACAGACGCTAGTCGGTGGTCAGTCATGACCTTTATGACGTTTCTGAGGCCCTGAGTGTAGAAACATCCAAGAGGCCATACAGCATGTTCCTGATGGCGTCTACTGGCTGACCTTACTAACCTCTGAGGGACTGGTCGATCCCGGGCGGAACCGCCACCTTACCGGGCCATGGAGCAGCCCAAGAGGACTTGGCCTGGGTCCTCTGTGATGTGCCAAATTACTCCAGCGGCCCGCGGTCCACCATCAGTTATAACCTTGCCACTCTGGAACACACTCGTGCACGCTCAGTAATGGTAACTCGTGCACACTCGAAACACGTTGACTGAGTAAATGGCGCCATGATCAGGCATGTCGGAAATGGAGTTTCCAAACAGTGGATCTGTTACAGATGTCTCTGGATCTGAATCATGCCTGCGGTTGGCGCATTCTGCTTGGTGGGGAAGTGCCTGCATGAAAGAACCTGACCATCCACGAATTTAAACGGTGGCGCCGGTCTCCCAGTAATTACTGTCCGGGCGGATCCATTCTTCTTTACCAGCCAACAGAATATCTAGGTTGGCTACATACCTGATGTGACCAGCCCCTAATTAACAAGGATCACCAGATCCTGAGGGTTAGCAATTCTCTGTCTAGCTCATCAATACCAGAGGATTGGATCAGTGAGACGTCTCGTTTTCAGGCATGTGCTTTGAGCCAACACAGGTTAGTCAGGAGATGAGAAGAGTCCGTCAGGCCAGTAATTCATTCTAAAGTGATCAAAGATCCACCACTACTGTAAAACCAGTATGCCATGACTACACTATACCGACTTCTATATTTGTCTCTCTCTAGCTCCGACGGTTTAGAAGCTACTGTAAGTCATTGCGTGTACATTTATTCCAATTAGGTGTAGATCAAATATTTTCACTGAATATAAAGTAAGGATCATGCGAAAGGTGCCTGTGGCTTGAACGGTTCGGGGCCTCTGGCACAAAGAGTTTCACCATTTCTAGATTTACCATTTCTAAAGAGATGCATCACACCCCCAGGAGACACATCCAGCAGGTGGCAGTATAGAACGGCCTGAGAAGGTCCCAGAAAGACCTCTGCATCAGGACGCCTCTCCTCCCTTCTCACCTCCTCCACGACCATCTGGTCCGAGTCGGCCCACGGCACAGGTACACTGCAGCCCACTGAACGGCACCTGAAGGGGCCTTTGGTTTTCCGCCCTTGATCAAGGTCCAACATCACTCGAAAGCTACAAAGCAAGCGAGCCGGATCACCGTTGACCCCTCCCACGCCTGTAGACTGTTCAGATATTCTCCCCTGGCAGGCGTGGGGGGGGGCAGAGGGGCCAATCACAGGTCAGTCACCATCAACAAACCTGACAGTTTCTTTCACCGCTCCGTGGTCCTCGGCAACAGGACAAGGGTCCTGCGGGGACGAAGAGTGTTCGCCACGACAACCAGCCTCAAAACTGTTAACTGTCAATTAAACAGACAAAGTGATTGGTCCCGAAGTCTGTGTGGCTCCCTAAATCTAAATCCAGCAGATGCATCTAAGGAAACTACAACTGTATGTGTCCGTATATAATGGACAGGATGTAGTCTTATAATGTAATGCAATGAGATTGTATGTAAACCACTCAATTATCAAATGTACTAAATGTCAACTGAACGCACACGTAGCCCATCACTGGAAGCATCGTGATGAAATGTTTGGCACGGGTGGATGTATATGGAGAATATTCACTGCTTCAAACAGTGCAGGGTAACTGGGGGTTCAGAACTAGAGCAGCATAACATATTCTGAAAGTTGGCCCATCTCTGGGGACATGCATACTATTGTAAGTCACGAGCACCAAAAGAGAAAACCTCATTCAAATGGGTAAGTGTGTCCAAACTTTTGACTGGTAGTGTATATATTATACATGGTGCTTTGCATACATACATACATACATATATAATACAACTCTGGAAAAAATTAAGAGACCACTGCACCATTTTCTTTCCTTTCCAAAAAAGTCAAGAAGGAAGGTTTTGAGTGAGGAACAGAAGGGTTCAAATTAAGAGACCACTGCAAATTGAACTCTCCTGTTCCTCACTCAAAATGGTCCTTTTCTCTTAATATTTCCAGAGCTGTATATCCTAAAATGGAATTATAGTAATATAGTCTATTTTAAATCCTCCTAGGCACCTCTATTCGATTTTTAATGGGTAAACTTGATAAAGTAATTAACCCTAATACTCTCCGCCTTGCATTTCACATATGATTGATTTCACTTCCAGACGAACCCAGCAGTTCCTCAGACAGTCTGTTGTTTCAAGGGCCATATAAAAAGTGACAGGATATGCAGGAGATTAGCTTCTTTAAATTCACAAGACTGAATTACTGGTGTTCTGGGACTCGTTGGCTTTTCAATTGCTGTGTGCAGATTTCAATTAGGGTCCTTCAATATGAGATAAGGGGAAAGATACAGACACAAAAAGCCTTCAGCGTCCCAAATCACGCCCTATTCCCTATATGGTGCACATCCTATGATCAGGGCCCAGAGATCCACTCCAGGGTAGTGCACTATAAAAGGAAAACGGGGCCTTTGGTGGGGCAGTATCTCAAAGAAATCTGCCCTTCTGAATTTTGAACAAGTCTAAGTAGGAATTCATGATGTGTCTCTTCAGTCACTGGACATTTTTTGTCAGATTACAATCGGGTGCTTGACATTTCGTGATGGCCTTTTTGGACAGCATCTTGTCTGCCTGCCCAGAAGAAAAAAAAAAAGTTTGATATGCGTCGGAGATAAACGGCCGTGGTGAAAAACAACACAATAAAGTCGTGAAAGGTGAAAATTGCCTCAAATGTCATTGAAGTCTGCAAAGAGTAACACTTCTTATGTAGGGGCCCTGCACAAGAACTTAACCTATTTAGGAGCAGTATATTCGCATTTCATACATGCTTATGCCACGTATGGCAAGTTGATATTTGCCTTGTCTAAATAAAGAGTGAAATATCCAGCGCCCAGCTAATGCATGATACATGCCAGACAGCCTGGCCCAGAGGGCTTAAAGACGAGTCCTGAAATTAAACTGGTCCTCTGAAAAGTCTTCCTGTTAAACGCTTCATAATTCCACATCAAAAAAGCCTCCCCGATCACCCAGCGTGCCGTCCAAAGAGTTACCCTGTTCCCTTCGTAGTGAACTGTGTTTGACCAAACCCCTAGGGAAGCCCAGTGGGCATTGATCAGAAATAGTGCACGAAATAGTAAGTTGCCATTTGGCACGGACACCTCCGGAGAGATGGGCTCCATCAGTCACTGACGTGCTGCCATATTGTGAGAGACAATTTTCCATCAGCGAGATGGCAACATATATTTTAGCCTGGCGCAGCACAAAAAAGCCCTAGCTCATGTAATGCTTTGTAAGGGCTTGTCGGAGTGGCAGGTGCCGGCGTGTCGGCCAAGATTTGCGACTGAGTTTGAGTAGGATTGAAAGAGGAGACCAAAGACATCACATGTAGAGAAGCATTTTTTACCACCTTAGGTGTAATTTGGTAGCAGGCTGTTGGAAAGTATGTGCAATGTACTGTATGTTCGGGACATAAAAAGAACTGCTTTCAACAGTCTAAAGCCTTTGGAATTTGGTTGATTGAACAAGGAATGGTGTATGGTAAATAAACCTAAGTGAAAAAGGAGTTTTCTATCAAATCTTTTCAGGGAATTAATTGAAAAGGATCTTCATTAGCTGTCAAATGACATAAGTTAATTATGACCCATTTGTTTTCATCTAATCTCCATCTGCCAGTCATATTTTAGAAAACATTAAGCAGACGATTCAATACTGGACCAGTGAACAAACACAAGCCCAATGTGCCTCGTGGACACTTCAAATATAGGAGAACACAACTTGTGACTCATTTAAATCTTGGGTAAAACAAGCAGAACATGTTCACGCTAACTGCGCCTCTTAGAAGGTACCATCGTCATGACCCAAAAGTACATTTACCATCATGGAACGATGGTCACATGACGTGAAATTTCTCACCAGTGTAGTCGCGGCGACACGTGCATCTGTATTGCGGGGGTTCCGTCGGCTGACTCGTGGTGACACATGTGCCCCCATTCAGACAGCTGTTGGGGTAGATGAGACAGGCGTTCCCCACGTACTGACAGACCTCCCCCATCCATCCTGGCGCGCAGAGACACTGTAGACAGAAAATAGCCAACAATCCTTCAGCCGCAGACAAGAATCGTCAGTCTGATCTGTACTAACAAATGATGTCATCGGACTGCGTGCCGCCACTGGGGGGTGGGGGATGGGGGGAGGAGGGAGGGTTTAGCAGGGGGTCTTAACGCCCTGGATCTTTCCAGAATCATTTCTTGTTTAGGTTACCTCCCTGCTTAACACATCTCAGATAAATGCAGGCGCGAATGTTGGTATACTGGGGGTGAGAGTGGTCCCTAATACTGTTCTGGATTCAAACAAACATGAATTCAATACTACGCATTGGCTAAACATTGACATCAGCTTCACCAAGTCTGCTAGGGTTGGGCTGATTAGAAAGCAAAGATAACAACATGGCAAAATACATCGTGCCCCTATGAATGACCCGACACGCCCCCAGGCCAATCACGGTCAGCCTTCCCTGGTTTGACAAAACACACATTCATGAGCACCTGTCAAATTTGATCAAAGTTATGTTCGTGCCAAATCCTTTAGAAGACACTCTTATCCAGAGCTCTTTCCAGTTAGGCATTATCCCATTCTATTCTTTCAGGGCCCCACATCTACTCAATTGTTTCGCATTGAGGGCCTAGAATTTTTGACAAATTACATTTTCCATAACAATTGTCAGACCCACTGTGCTAATAATGGAACAAGACATTCAGAAAAGCCTGATCTGCAGGATCGCCAGTCGGTCTGCTCATCACTAATTCAACTAAGGTTAAATTTATCAGCAGATCAAATTGCCGTTGGGGCTGTGTGGTAACTCTGTTCTCACTAATTGTGAGGCCTAATTTGGTTCCACAACAGGAGTGACAGGTCCTCAATAAGAACAGAAGGCAGTTTCCTACCTGAAGAAATCTCCACTGGCAGTAAGTTCATCATTTCATATTGTGCATCTCATCCCAAATTCTAAGGATTTGTTTGGATTTGCGGTGCCAGTGACAGAGCCTCTCCAGGTGTAAACCAATTAAAGAGGGCCCAGTTTCCAACCTGGAGAGTTGATCTGCTCATACTGTGCACGTCATCACAATTTCCAAGGTCTCAATTTGGCTCTATGATAGTTGTGACGGCGCCTCTACAATTTACACTGAGAAAAGAGGGTAATGTCAGGACACAGTCCGCTCCACTAATGGACAACAGCCCAAATTGACCAGACAAATGACCTCATAATTTGTCCCAGGGGGCAGCAGATGAACAAAACTGCACCGGAGACGGCTCATTTGCGCCAGCATCATGCCAATGTTTTGATTACGGCCGACACTGACTGGAGCCACGAAGGCAGCAGAGCACAGGCGGCTCCAAGTCAGACCCCGCCCGCCCGCCCGCCTCCTAACCAGCACCCTATTCCCTAGGGCCCATTGACAATCAGGGAATGTAGGAAATAGGGCGCGATCTGGGACTCAAGCGTCTGTGCAGTCCAACGCATCAGACTGGGACTGATGGGGGATAATCAGGAGCTAAGGACCCTGGACATTACAGGCCCCGTTTCAGGTGCTTTCACCTGGAGGATTAGGATGAAAACATCCAGGGGGCTCGATTTGGGATGGAACATCTTAATGGGGTCCTGGTGAGGTCATTATCATTCTTTTTTATACTTCGACAAGCAGATTTTAAGCAACGATTAGCAAATCGGTCAGGGTTTTTAAGACGTGTGCATGGCACTGTGTACAACTGGTCTTGTGTTACTAGCCGTGGGAAAAGAGTATCACTCTAGCACTTGATTGAAATAATGCACCATTCCCTCAGAAAAACGGTTGAAATTCAGAAATATTTTAGCATTTCTTTGGTTTGCACTCTGCAATATTTTATGAAATCTTACTTCATTCCACAAAGAAATTGTAAAATGGCCTGGAAACTATTATTGGCACCGTCTAGAGGGAGTTCGAAATCATTTTAATTCATGCAGGTGTTCTTCCTTCACTTTGAAATGAAAGTCACCTGTGGTGAGTTGCAGGTGCCTGCAATAAAAGAAAATCACCCAATCAACCGGCTTAAATACAAGTGAGGACTCATTATCCTGTTCTGTGTCACTGTCTGTGCTGCAACGTAAATGAAGGAAGGAAAGCAAACCGTGTGTCCCCTTGAGTCTGGCGCGCCACCGATTCGAAGCCTTGTGTGTTTGACCCGGGTTGTGGGTCCCGATGCCCACTGTGGACCGATAGTTTGGGGTTTGTGGATGCGTCTGTATAAGCTGGGTGAGTGTGGGGTGTAGGTGTGCAAAACGAAGAAGAAAAAAATGGCAACTTTCTAGAAGGGTCAGACAAGATTGTAGCCAAGCACTGACAGATGCAAGAGACCTTGACATTCCTGTTTCCACCGTACTTAATGTTGTCCAGATGTTCAATACCCATTACAACGTAACCAACCTCCCGGGACCTTGCCACCAGAGAGAACTGGATGGAAGCTGGCACAATGGAAGGAGACCTACTCCTGAGAGGGAGACACAGTAAGAAAGCCTACATGCAGTTTGCAAAATGTGCCTTCACAGAAGAGAACATTTTCCCAACAGTCAAACATGGACTAGGTTCAGTAATGTTTTGTATTTTTCTGCCTCTGGCACTGGGGACCTAGAACGTGTGCATGGCATGATGAAATCAGGAGAATACCAAGGCATTTTGCAGAGCAGTGCTAAACACAATTGTCAGACAGAGGGTCTTGTCAAAGGCCATCGGTCTTACAGAAGGTCAGCAGTCCCAAACTCACTTCAAAAACACGCAGGAAGGATTAAAGACAAACACTGGATTGTCCTGAACTGGAGCAGTTTGCACAAGATGAGTGGGCCAAGCTGCCAGTACCAAAGTGCATGAAGCTAAACCCTGGCTATACGAAGAGCTTGACTGAAGTTATGTTGGCCAAATGCTGTTCTGCAATTTTAAGTTATTTCTTAAAATGTCAATGTTGGGTGCCAAATGAAATCTAAAAAACAAGCATACACTCGGCCCTCGGTGGAATCAGTTTGAAGTCAGTGTTCTTACATGCCATATGCTCTTATTACCAAGTAAAACAAAATCAACCAGATGCGGCTAAACTATCAACACAAAATCTGCACAGAAAACACACAACTATTAGAACAGGGCACAAGTGGAAATACGGGCCTCCCGGTATGCGTAGGGGTCTAAGGCACACTTTGTACCGCCACGCTGCTAGCTGACGAGTGCCTGGGAAGCCCCATGGGCAATGCAAATTGCCCAGCATCGCCCCTGGAGCAGGCAGGCATCGTTAGGAAGGAATTTCCCGGGAGGTATTCCCATGAGGCCGTGGGCTGCAGATACAATTAGACGTGACGAATTTGAGGAAGAGAGAAATGGGGGTGGAATTAAAAAATGCGCGGAGAGGCGGCACAAACCAATGGGCCGTGGTCAAATGCAGCGCCGTACACACAATATTATATTGATGGTTCGTTAAGTCAATTTAGACCTTCCTGGCGTTGTCGCTACAGTATGTTCTCCTGATGGGTAAAGGCCGGAACCCAGCCAGTTACCCTCCACAGCCCACTAACACGCTACGGGCCACCATATACTACTTCTCAGTTGTTTACACAAAATGTAATCAGGCGTTTGTTTAAGAGATATTACTGGACTTACATTGAATCCTCCAATTACACTGAGGCAGATTCCCTGGTGCAGGCAGTTGATACTAAGCAGGCTGCAGTAGTTTATTATCTCATCACAGCGCTTCCCGGAAAACCCTGGCAGGCACCTGCGGAGAAGAGAGCAGAGAACAACCGGCTGTCACAGGTGTCAATATCCGCAAACCAGGCCCTGCATAACAAGGGGAGAAAAGAAACAGCGGCGACGACGGTAAAACATGGTAGAGTCGAGGACTGAAAAACGTGCATATCTCTGCATGCTGCGGATTTAGTTGACCGGAGTCTTGGCCAAACATCGTGAGAACAGATCTTTTTCGAATTTGTAGGTTGTTAGACGCGGTGCTTGTGATCGTAAAAAAAGTAAACGTTTGTAGACAACTTTGGGTTATTGAAATTAATGACCGGGTCTCTACGTATTCTTAAAGGTAGTTTAAGTATTCAAACGAGAAACAACCAGCTGTCTCCCATAACTAGCCAAACGGTTGTTTTGTTTTTATTCATATGAATGCATCTCTATATCAGGAATTACCTAGACGGCACCAATAAATAATTTATATAGTCTGTCATCGTGGCGATACCACGCTAGAAAAAGAGAAATGGGACAAGAAAAACAGTATCAAACACAATCTGTAGCATCAAATTACAGAGGAAAGAAACATGCTCATTACTTAGTTACACGAATGAAAGAAAAAGCATGGATGTATGTTTGCCAACTTCACACAAGTCTGAAAATTATCAAACTGATACTTGAGATTCCACGAGATCGCGTAAGTGCGGGAACAGCCGTAACCACTACCGTGGTCGAGACAGAGACAAGTGGTCACAACACTGAACACGTCAGTCTAGAAGAGTAGCTGGACTAACGACATACTAATGGTGACGAGGCATCTTCAGGTTCGGGTGTTCAAAGAGAATTCACCAACAACCCAGAAGGAGAGCGCAGTGCTCAGAGGTTTACCCCCACCCTTTTGATTTGTTCACTAATGATAGCCTACTCGTTGAATGTCATTAAGTTTTGTTTTTTTTGCAACAGATGTCTCTTTCCATTCATCAAATTGCGGGCCGCGGTGCCAGCAGCGGCACCTTCTGAAGTGATTGACAATCAGATGAAAACGTTGTGACTGGAGGTGTTTATCTGGAAACACAGGATGAAAGTCACATGATAAATCTTTAGGCTGTATGCCCACAGGTCCCGCAGAGATCATAGACTGGCCTATGAAATGAATAGGAATTATATTTTGACATAATGTGATCCTCTGTTCAGCGAACTGCACCGTTTAAATTGTCTTTCTTAAGAGATAAAGCTATTGGCACAAGCTCACAGGCAATGCATCACCTGTTTTCAATTTGTTCATCAATGGGACAGTCGGTGCCACTGGGAAGTCTAAAGTAGTCAATTATTTTGTCTATTATTTGGAACTTCTGAGAAGGGTGATGTAATGCAAATATTCAATATGGCAACAAAAAGCTTTTGAGTCTACATCATCTCCTGTTTAGGAAAGTAAAAATCAAGGCAGTTGTGTTAATGTTTAACGTCTTGTAGATGCTACAGGAGCTTCGTAACACACACTTCCACACTCAAAAACTGTTTTTATCTCTCAGGCCATAAGACTCCTCAATCAGCAACACGTGATCCATGATCATACTGATCACACATGAAATTTCCAGATGCAATGTATATTATTGCTTTATATTTTTGCTGTGTGTAAAAGTTTTCTTCTTAATGCTCACTATGTAGTTGTAGTGTGCTATGCCACCATTCATATGCTTATTACACTCATATCTATCGTATTCAATAACTCTACCAATTGCTGCTAGTTTACACTGTTATGTATATTACTACCATACTTGCCATATCTAATAATAATAAAACTACCCGTCTCAATAATACTACTCAGATTGCTGCTAGTTTGCACTGTTATGTATATTACTGCCATACTTGCCATATCTAATAATAATAAAACTACCCGTCTCAATAATACTACTCAGATTGCTGCTAGTTTACAGTACCCTTTCTAAACTGCTGCTAGTGTACAGTATATTGTTGCTTTATTTTATTATTATTGTCTGTCTATCCATATTTTTGCTTATATACTATTCTTTTTAACTCTCACTATGCAGTCACAAGAATGTCACTGTGCAGGATGACGCTGTGTTGTTTGGTTCATTTGACAAATACATCTTAAAACCTTGAGACTTAAAATGTAACATCTCATAAAGACACAAACTGGTGAATACCCTCCAATGCGCTAACAATAAATCATAGCTAGCCTACGCCACCCGTGACATCCCAACAGACAAACACGTGCCCTTCTTCAGCTCAGAAACTTCCTGTCCTGAGCACTGGGAATGAAGAGATGTCATGGGTCATGGGGTCAGGCTGAACCATGATCCGGTTTTATTACCAGTTTCTCCCAAGTGACACACCAACACACACACACGTGACAAACACACACGGACACACGCACAGAGCAGTGGTTCCTGTGTGACCATTTTTCTGTGCCATTATCTGTCCGTTCCACTCTGTCACTGTCTCATCCAAATCCCATAAGATCATCAGGTCACTCTCATTTAATACTCCACCGACCTGCAAAAAAAGAGGTCGCTCCAAAGTCAAATTAAACGTTCAATTGTGTTCTTATTTAACAGCAATTTCTTTTCCAACACGCTCTGTTTAAAAAGAAAATTTCAACTGCTGCACGACTCCGAAGAGAAGACATTTGAATTAATTGACCGGGCTGATATTTACCATTCGTGTCCCCTGAGAAATCCTCACTGCTAAAAATCCAGTCGTCCTCAAAGGTGAGTGTCTATAATAAAGTGTTATCGGTTGCCATCGGTCATGTCATGATCACTATGAAGCCTTTCAAAGCCAGTAAATGTTCGTTTTATTTTTGTTCCTAGTGGTGCTGTAGCATAAAAAATCAACAGAGACCAATCCATAGACCTGAGGTACAGGAAGGAATATAAAGAGCTATTCTGGAAGGTGTTTCATGTCCATACTTAGCTCATTAGACAAACACAGTGGTTATACAGCAGAAGAGGCTGTTATCTGAACCAGCTGTCAACGCTGACAGTAGCTTTGCACTTCCTCCCCATTTCTGAACGCGCTGTATGTTTTTCACCTCAGTCGCTGAATGTAGTCCACTTGCTCACGTGTTTATCATACATAAAGTCCAGACGGTCCCGAGAACTAACCCGTAGGTTTCTCAGCGCTGTGATTTTTACGGTCCGGGAAACTGTCCCTCGCTGCAAGTCTCGCTCAAACTAGACACTTTTATATCACTCCTTACTCGTCCAAAAACACACTTTGCTGAGCTGCTTTATGTCTGATCATTGCTCCTGCTAAGCACATCATCCATATGTATGTCACCTCATATAGCCAGCAATAAAGCACCTTATCTAGCTGTACATTCGCTTCGCCTATGTGGTAACCCGACCTGTGGTAGTTTATCGATCTCTTGACTAAGTCCATGTACTCAACATTAATCACGTGTAATTAAGTCCTGTCTTGCAATTGTAATGCCTCTGACAGGGCTGTCACTGTAAACGAGAGAACCGGTTCTTAATCAGCTGACCCGGTTAAACAAAGGTGAGTTAAAGACAAATAAAAATAAACATCTGTTCTTTTGCAAGAGCTAATGATCAATCAAGACAGCTACAGCAGATCCATATATGCCTCACCTGCATGCGAAGTCCTCTCCCTGGACCGAACAGCTGGCGTTGTTAAGGCAGGGTGAAGGGTCACACGGACCGCGCTGTCTGCCACAGAGTGGGCCGATGGTGCCATCTTCACAGAGCCAGGCTGGGGCAACACACTGGGGAGAAATCTGCATGCGCGCGCACACACAAACACACACACGTGCGCACAAATGGCAATTACACACGTGTGTACACACACACGCACGCCGACAAAGTGATAAATAAACCATCTTGAGAAAACAGTCTGTGATTAGAGATGAAGCGATAAAGACAGTGTTGTTGGAGAGACGGATCACTCTGCCTCCTAGAGAGAGACAGTGAAGGAGTACGCGGGACAGCTGCAGTGACACACACACACATGCAGAGAGAAGTGTATTGTTTCTTTAAAGGTGAAAGCCAAGCTTTGTGTGAGTGTTATTAATAACACGCGGTTCATTTGTAAAATGTCATTTTGTTTTGCGTGTTGAAAGGTAGAAGCCCACACGGCCTGGAACCTGGCCTGAACACTGACCAGAGCTTTCCTAACGAAGCAGCCGGACCCGGGCGGAGTGGCTGGCCTTCGAGGCACGTTTACAGGAAACGCTAAATATGTGCACGGAACTTAAATGAAAACGATCAAATCAAGCAAAGGGATTCTAAGAAGTTGCACTGTAGACTGTGATCTTAATGATACTGATCCATCTGACCCAGAACGTCAGAAAACCAGGATTAACCCTTTCACGGTGGCTTCAAGCCAAAGAGGCTCTTGGGTTGGAAGACGAGTACATTTCTCATGCAGGTGAAGTCCCTTGGAGAGAGACGAGACTCAGACAAAATCGATACTTTGCCGATCTGGTTGATTTATGTCCAGCTGGGCTCCCAGTGCCATGGATCTGTTATGAAGGTTGTTATGAATGACACTGCAGAACTCATGAAAGTGTAATGACTGCAGAAGAAGGCCTCATGTAACGGCCGACTTAAAATGTCACAGAATCTCCCCACGTGAAGTAATCAGTCAACTTACAATATGTGGCAACTTTTGTAATTAAGTCCAAAATAAAGGTCACAAAAAACAATTATCTGTCTTGATACACTTCTCCCGTGTGTACCGCCATTAATAATAAAGAAAATATTGTCACTTAGCAGCTCATGATTAAAACCCTTGTCCTGTATCACTGTAGCATTTAATAATGAAAAGGTCTGGAATTCAAAATGGACTGCGGCAGGCAGACAGACAGGCGCCTCACAGTAAAATAAGAAAGGCCCCTTTCACATGTGCAATTTAAATCTGCCCTCTTAAAACAGGCTATAGTTCATTTCAATCTAATCAAAATGGCCACCAGGGGTAGCCAGCGACACCATCACCACTACCACCCCTTCGTGTCCTCTGCAGTCCCCGAGCGGTGCCAACCCCCGACACTGAAGGCAGAAATATTAATTGTTTTTTTCCAACCCTCCAAATGACACCACTTGATCTGCTTCAAAGACTAGCATATTAATTTGCATCTGGCACTTCGTATTAATCAGGTCCTCAGAGGCGGATGAGGGCTCAAGAGTAGGGAGAAGTAAAAGACGGAGTAATGGAATGAGTCCCAAATGCCAACGCGTCCCTGCATTGTGGACTACATTCCACCAGAGCTCCAAGGGTTTGACCAGTGTCAGGCATCATGCAAGGCACAAGTTGCCATTGGAGACGAGGAGTTCTCACATGTTCCTTCGAGGAGCACGAAAGTTCCCGCTGACACTCGTACGACAAGCAGTTGTTGTCGACGGGAGTTTTGCAGCGAGGGCCTGTGAATCCCTCCGGACAAGCGCAGACGTATCCGCTGGCGTTCTCCAAACTCTCTAGACAGTGCCCGCCGTTCCTGCACAGGTTGGGATCACAGGAGGTGTCGCAGGGAAGACCTGCAGAGGGAGATGAAGATTCAGTTATTGCCCAGAACCCCCTGTGACGCTTTCAATTTCCAATTTATATTTGACGTGTGACAGTTCTGAGAAGAATGAGAAAGTGCTTCTGATAGCTGATATTCTGGTTCTTCTGGTACAAGTTAGCCTGTTTGTGTCGAGATAAAACAGCACTCATTTCTTCAGCAAAACGTTCTTCAAATTCTATAGTCACTTGATGACAGTCTCTCTGCCAATGTCACATAGTTTTAACCCCAGATGCAGCCCCAGTTAACCCTGTCACAGGCCAAGGACAAACAGGGCAAACACCACAAGAGCTTTATTCACTTTATTCCTGCTAGGAATGTTACAATAATGTTTTTTATGAGATGGATAATTATAAAAAAACACTAAATAATAACAACATAAACCAAACAGTGATTACACAGTATCACTGAAAATGGAAATAAGACATATGTGTTCCTGTCATGTGAAAAAGCTAGTACACCCCCTGGAAAGTTGTATTCTCCTTGACATTTCTGGGATATTGATTTTTTTTGGGCTGAATTCCAACCAAATTCTTTGATGAGGGTAATCCAAATCAACTGCAAAGCAAAACTGCCAGGCACCACCTGGGTAAAGACCCTAACTGCTGGAACAATTTACTCTGGACAGGTGGTCAAATGTGTGGCTGCGTGGCCGCAATGCCGGACACCAAAGACTAACAGAAGAACCTATCTCTGTGGGGATGCTTTCAACCCCTGACCAATGTGCCACCAGGGATTCAACCATGAATTCCATTGTACCAGAGAATTTGTGGGGAGAATCTGAGGCCATCTGGCAAAAAGCTGAACCGAACGTGGATGTTGCAACAAGAGAAGCACACAAAACACGCAGGCAAAGATTCAACAGAATGGCTCAACAATAAGAAATGGATGGTTCTGGAATGGGAGAAACAAAGCCCAGATCTCCAGAATGCTGTGAGGGGAACTTGAACTGGGCCGTGCCAGACATGCTAGTCATTTGATAAATTAGGTCACATTCGTCATTGTACTGTACTTGCACTGTTCAATGACAAAAAAGTTGAATTTAATCTAATATTCCATATCCATATGCCCAAATATTTAACAAATAAATGCTACTTTCCAGGGGGTGCCGTTACTTTTTCACATGACTGTATGTAGAACATTTTATCATATGAATCAATCACTTGAGAGAACAAAGACTGTCCTTGCCTCAGCATTTTGTTAAGTTTAGGTGGACACACATCGAATCCTTGACCATTCTGTACGTGTTTTCTCATCATGTGAATAACTGTCCCGGAGGTTTCATTGCTCTCACCTTGACTGGAATTGCAAATAATCAACTGCTATTTCAGTAGTCAGAGACCTGTCCCTTGTGCACTCTTCATACACTACACCGTGGCTTCCTCCCAAACTGCACCCTGTTACTCCCTTTAGAGGGCGCCACGTTGTGACCAGGAGCCTGTGGTGCACCACGGGGAATCTGGAGTCATTTCGGACGCCTTCAGATAGTGCATCTCATCTTCTCCTGTCTTCCGTTTCAAAAGTCGAAAGAGAATCTGAACTCCACGCCGATTAGGCACGAGCTGCGACAACACCAGAGGACCCCAGAGAAACCAGAGAAACTTCCAGAGAAGGTAGTTTGTCCTTTCATCTCACCGTAAAAAAAAGAGAGCAGGATTGGTTTTTCATCCAGGCAAACCATCCACTGAGGCACTCACGTTTCCTGTGTTGACTCGTAGTGAAACCGACGCCTGGCTTTTCTGGCAGATTGGCCCTCTTAATGACGCTATTCAAGTGGCTGCACTTTCACTGACAGACCAAATCTGACTTTATTGCCACTAATGTTCCCGTTGCCTCCAACTTTGGGCTTTAGAAGCTCAACGTGTCCGTGCATGTGCTTCCACTTCTCTGTGTGACAGACTAAATCCTCGAGCTAAATAACTGATGCATGTTTGCCTGGTGAGGATAACCACTAGTCACTGGACGTCTACAGCAGGCAGCCCAATTATGACCTCGTTCTCACGAATTGATTTATTGACCGATCAGAAGGGTTATTTATCAGAATAGCTCAGAAAAAGATCTAGTCATGTGAAAATATGGGGGGGAATGTCAAAGGCACAATGTCACAAAATAGGTGCTGGATGTTTCCCCACATAACAGACTACGTGTGGTTTGTTATCTCCGTTTGTCCTCGTCATTGCTTTTTTGTGCTTTCTGTTTTAACCCTCTCCAGTGTATTTAAATTTGCTGTTTTTCTATTACATCATTAGCAGGGAGTCCTTTGTACATAAATCATCTAAGTATTCATAAAGAACCTGCGTTATTTGTTGCTTCCTATTGTTTGATCCAAATGAACAGGAAGACATCGAAACGAAAAGATAACACGGCATGAATGATCTCCTTACTGGCCCATTGTTCTAAACAGATTCTGTCAAACACTGGGTGTCCATTGTGCAGCTCTTTATTATATTATTTCGGATATTACATATCTGATATTTTTTAAAGCCCAGAGACCAAAGATTGACAGATATCACATGGTGTAAGTCATTTTCCATGGGGCACATGTCATCGTTCCCATTCTACCAGGGGAGACCTCAGAACAAATAAGACAAGCTACTGAATAAATTATTACAGTAGAGATAAAGGAAATCAGCTGGCTGAGTGCCAAAAACATCTTCAACATCACAATTGACTGAAAGAAGTGTTCAGAGTTATCAAAATGTCTGAAGTATGAAATAAAATGGACCAGAACTGATGGGTACAACTATAACATCCTATTAGAATAAATCACTTCCACAATTTCTCACTGTGATGTAAAAAATACATTAAATGATATTAAATCATTATTGCAATGTTTCTTCCTGCAGTAGTTCTATGTAAGTTAGGTTGACAAGTTACTTGTTCTGTCATTAGCTATAATTCAACAATACATCGAAAGACACAGTGAGATTTTAATTATTCCATTCCTCCACTCTGTAAATCATTGTTAAAAGTTATGTTAAAACAACAATTAAGTTAACTGAATGAAGGAGGAGAAATTCCCTTTGGCAAAACTGTTCTGGACAAGAGCATCTTAGATTGGAGAGACGTGCATTACAAGCTATTATGCACTTCTTTTGCCAAACGCTGTGCTGGTGACATTGGCTTCTCCACATGGGATAAAATTAGACTGAGCTGGTTCAAGGTGACTACAATTTGATTTTATTCCCTGGTGTTGGCTTTTCATTTTTGTGTTCTTCAGCAGGTGTTAACTCATTTATCTTTTTCTATGACTCTTTTTCTTTTAGCACTTCCTCTATGCTAATTCCCCTGAGTATTCTGGTGTTCTTTTTCCCAGAGGCTTCCTGATAGAATGTGTCCCGAATTACGTTCTATTCCCTGAATAGTCCACTATTTTTTGACCAGAGGCCATTGGGCCATTGTCAAAAGTAGTGTGCTACATAAGGAACAATATGGAATTCAGGACACTGTCGTAGCCTCTGTGGAAAGTATCAGTGGACATCAATCTTACTGTATGAATACACAGGCTCCTGGGCTTGTTTAGGCTTGGTTTTGCCATTGGAGGTGGATTTTGCATAGATTGCCTACTTAAGCCTAAAATACAGATTTTGAAGTCTAAAATTTGTTTTATACTCATTCTGCTAGATTCAAAACTTACATTTGGGGCATATTATGGACATAGGTTGGGTTTACAAAGACAGCGTGGGGATTCATTGATCATATGTTGCTTTATCCATATGTCACACTTGGCCTATGAAGATCCTGCTTTGACCAGTGACCGTCCACTAAGTTTGAAAAGAGCCCATGTCCATACCAATGTCCCAACATTATAGTACATGTGAACTACAACTAGAGCTGTCATGATTATTACATTTTAGTTGATGATTAATTGATTTAATTGTTTATATTGTAAGTTGTAGGCCACTTATAGTGTAAGGTTAATAATATTGTAGACCTAAAAATACACATGATGGATCAGGAGATGGTTCTTTGTGGTGTTTGCGGTTTTTGAGCGCCACCTTTGTGATCCAAATCCGGCAGTCAGTTTCCTCAAAATTATTGGACCCACCTCCTTCATTTGGCTCAAACCCAAAATGTTCCCAGAATGGTGCAGTTCTGTTCGGCTTTTGACCTAACACTTTATCGATGTTGTTAACCATTGCTCTTCACTATACGCAACCGCAAAGTAATGACAATTACATTTTCCTTTACATTGTGACATTTCACCTCTCACTGTGCTACAATTACCCTAGTTATTTGAAATAGCCTCATGCAGCAAAACGTGTTTCAATGCTCAGTTAAATAATTCAGTTAAAAATGTACAAGGAGAAATCATTTTATGTTCAAACGTTAATATACTATTGGATTTTTTTTTCATGCATTTTAACACGCTTTATCTAATTAGGAAATATGAATGGAAATGACAAAGGTCAATTTACAATATTAGCAAACTTTTTTCACATGCTTCACACGCTTGTCGATTAGAGATGATTCAACAAACAAGCAACTGAAACGCATTTGTCTTTTAAATGATAATGTTTTGAAATTACATAACGGTGCTTTGTTGCAAAACAATTCTAAACTAGGTTTAAGCATACTGAAATTAAGAATTATTTACGTTAAATAATCAGTGCCTGTAACTTTCCGCAGAGCTGTCAAACGCTCTTCCAAACATCCTAACTAATGGAAATTGACATAATATGCGTGGTATTTGTTGAGACGATTCTAACATTAAAATCCCTCATTCATTGGAAACAAGATTATGGAATGTTTAGTGCAAAAAAATCATTAGCATAAAAAGAATTGCTATCTGTCTAAAATAATCGTGATCAGGCAATTATACAAAAATTGTGACAGTCCTAACTACAAATAAACAGGCCTAACAGAAACTGCCAACTAAGAGCCCTAGTCAGTCCTGGAATGGATGACAAGCGAGGAGCTAGGCCTTAATAAGTATTCTTTTTAAAACTAAAAGAGTTGTATTTAGGACAAAGAACTCAGTCAAACAAATCAAGTCTCATATAGTTCTATTGTTCAATGATGTGGTGATCAAGCAAGTAAAGGAAATAAACCAGTTAAATATTACCCAAAACATACAGCTTCAGGAAGTAGTGGATAAGATGAAAAGTGGACAATTTCCTGGTACAGTAGGAGTGCTTTCTTGACAGCCCAATACATGCTGGTTGATCCTGTATAAAGCAGCACATAGATTTACCACTTGGATGTACATTTGGTGCTTTTCCACTGCATGGTACCGGCTCGACCCTACCCGCTTTGGCAGTTTTCCACCCCATGGTACCGGCTCGACCCTACCCGCTTTGGGAGTTTTCCACC
>JACXGJ010007393.1:0-30670 GCA_016801105.1 Esox niger | reverse complement strand
TGTAGTCAAGGTAGAAAGAAATTAGCATGTATGCCAGGAAGGAATGAGTATCATACATAATACAGGGAAGTGAAATAGCTTATCATAGGAATGTTATTGGGGCCCTAAATAAGCAATTGAGTAAAAACAGGCCAAAAGTACCCCCTTCCAAAGTTTCTTTTGATTTACTGCTATAGTGATGGATACTTAAGCCATGAAAATGTGTCCACGTTACTCCACCTTGTCAGCCAATGACTAGCATTTACTGCATTTTGCTAAATTCCTATTAACCACTGTCATTACTATTTCTTAGCTTAGTTCTTATGTGGTGTGCTTAAAGAATGAATGATGTAACAGTCAGAAGTCAGATTAAGGAAAGTGACATCCCAAAATGATTAGTGTAATTATGTGCTTTTCTGCAACATACAGTGGTGTCATGAGCGATGTTCCATAAAATTAGGTCATAAAATTATCTACAATTCCAGATAACTAATGTAACAAAACACAATTGCTAGTATATTAGCTAATAACTAAAAAGCAAAGAGGATTTGAAACTATTCAGGATTTCAATGATTGAATTCAAACCCTTGAATGCTGCTATACACTGATTAGGGTTGATTTCCCGATTTAGAAACCATGCAATATAATTCATTTTTGCATGAGTTGTGGTGTACTAACTAATAATAACTGTTGTTGAGGTGTTGAAATTACTCATCTAGAATGTTGCATTTTGCTATATGTGCTATATTTTTCATGCTATATATATTAAGTGTGATAGAATTTTAGGATTCAAGAAAGAGTTTCTATACTAATATATTTAATAACAGATCATGGATAGTGGGAAACATAGAGACATATGTATATGTGTAATTAGCCTATTGTGGTTTCAATGCGCTTAGCTTTTTTGTATCAGCTTCAGTAAAAGGTTACTCAAATTAAGACTCTGACATGTTCCTTGATACCAAAGTCATATGCTTGCATGGAAGGACGCAGACACCATAATGTTCACCAATTGCAGAAGCATTTCTTTGCACCACATCATAAACAATATGAGGTCAACATACTGTGTAGGAGGAAACAGAAACATAACTACAGAATTTACAGAGAATGCATTAAATCCATAGAAAAAAACTGCTCTAATAGAGATGAAATCAAGAACAACTTAAGAAATTCTTTATCAATCCATTGATAACAGAAAGAATAGAACTTCACATAAAGCCATGTCTAGAATGCCTGACAGTTTGAAGGCTGTTCATAACACCAATCACAGGAAATACTATGGCTTCAGATTTGCACCCAAATGAATGTCCGTATGCCCATAATTACATGTTCTCTTTTTTGGGGCTACTGCTAATTAACTGCCTTTTTTCAAATCTATAAATTTCACTGGGACCTGCTGCTGCTAATAATGACAGGGAGGGTTACAGGATGATGCAGAGAGAGTTGTAGGGAGTTTTTTTGTGACCTGATTAGAAAAAACTCATTATAGTCCATATTTAACCTTTTTACAACAGATAAATCACGTCATACCTTAAAATGTCCATAGTTGTACAAATAGGTTATGAGCAGAAGACAACCTATGAGCCCCAGTGTGATGTATTTCACCACTCCCCTCTGTGACCTGTGTTTGCACTCTGACAAGTCATTAGAAATGTGTCAGTTATTACTCTCAGGCATTGTTGCTAGAGTTTATATGTTCATTGGTTTGAAAATCTTAATATTGGATCTCTGCTTACAGTTTGGGTTTTCAGATGCTGGTGTATAATGCACAATCTTTGGCACTAATCTGATAAGTCCAATAAGTTGTAAACTTATTCCAAACACAGACATTAGATGAGAAATACTGTATATGCTATTTGGTTATTTTATTAGCCAAACATCTGTGGAATTGTTACAAAGCAAAATATTCCTTGATTGTGTGCTCCTGTGTGCTTTTGACTGTCCTTGAATAGGATTAAAACAAGATAACCATCTATCAAGCATTATCTATCTCACCCTACGCAAATGGCATGTATATCCCCAAAATTAGCAAATGGCGTTTTTCTCATACTCTATCTTGCTTGTGTTTAAACTGGATTTGTCCAATTAATGTTGATCTCTATGAAAAAAGATATTGAATCTTAATTTAGACACATAGTATATTCTACCGGCTTGTGTACACCATTCTTTGTCACGACAGGCCTGTTTCTGCCAGGTCCTGGGATGATGACTCGAAGTGCTGATAGGTAAGCAATAATCACCTTGCAGGGCACCACGTTTTGTCCTTCTGCTTAATAAAATGTATTGCGTACAGGGAGCAGATAAAAAAGCCAAAAGGACTATTATTCCTCAGAGTTGGCCAGTAACTGCTCATTAACACGATTAGCAGCTGTGGAGATGTGGCCAATAAAACTATGGCTTGGGCTCCTGCCGGTACCCAGTTGAGCTGAGGTAGTCAATCTACAAGCCATACTCAGAATTCAACTCTGGGCGACAACCCCGAACCCCTTTCCCTTTTAAGTGCAGCATTCACAGCAACTGATACAAATAGGACACAAGAGCAGACAGAGGAAGAGAACGGATCAGAATGAGAGAATAAGAGAGGTAGAGGGATGGTTGAAGAGGGAGGAGGAGATGAGAGGGCATGAATGCCCCAGTGATGTAGTCACATTACATCCTATTGAAAAATAAGCTGGGGAAACAAATTCAAAAAACGCTTTTGACCGCAGAAAGGCAGTCCATGCAGGCCCCTGAGAGAACAGTGGACATAGAGATAGATTATCGCCCAGAATCTCTGGCCTCTGCTCCTCTCTGTTCCCAACCACGCTAATGTCCTCCCGGAGCTCCGACTGCTTAGTCTGGCTGTGCAGTAACATCGAGTAAACAGTGTGGGGTCTTTGCCAATATCCGATAATGGGGAGAACTCAGAGAACTCTGAGAAGCCTGCACACCCACAATGAAGAGGTTATTATTCAGTGTTGAATAATTATGAATAATAGGTACCGGAATAAGCATGTTGAGCTTTGAATCTTGTTTGCAGTGTTGTTTTATTACATTCGTGGCTCATAATGACTTTAGAAATCAGTGTTACGCAATACTGTTCTTGGTTGTGTGGGCTTGGTGTAATAAAGATGCCATTCAATTGCTTTAAAGATCAAGTAGCTAATTAGTTCGCTCTTAGTGAAGATTCATTAGTTTCACTGCTGTTGACTGAGCTTGGAGCATCAGTGTGCTTACTAAAGTAAACGTCAGTGTACTGGGTGTTTGTTGTGTGTGATACTGTGTATGTGTATGTTAAGTCCTACTCACTCGTTTTCTTTACAAATGGTCACATATTACCAATTCTCCAAGGGTATGCAAACTTTTGAGCACAACTGTATAGTGTATGTTACAAGTGGGATAAATAGTTGTGTGAGTACAAATGGCATTCTAATTGACATTCTATATGTGCAATTGAAGGAGAAGGTAGCATGTGCAACTGGAATGCAGAGATAGCAGTAATGAGGTCTCTGAGGTAGATATGTGTACGTAACAAGTGTAATAAATTGCAAGTACGATGGCAATTCTATATGTGCAAAGAGTCGAACAGAATGTGGGAGTGCACGTTCAACCGAAATGCAGGGATGTAACAACTGCCAACTTCCATTATCAGATTAGGAAAGGCAGTGTCAGAGTGGTACAAAGGCAGTAGTGCAACACGGTCCGTGGGATGCAGGGGGTATGGTTAATGATGGGTAGGACAGTTCAGCAGGTTTACAGTAGATGGAAAGAAACTGTTCCTGAGGCTGCAGGTACGGGAATGACGAGACATGTGCTGACTGCCTGATGGTAGGAGGGCAAACTGTTTGGCATGGGTGTGACGGGTCCCTGATGACGCCACACGCCCTGCACAGACACCGCTTGCACTGAAGGTCTGCGATGGCTGGAAGCTGGGCACCGGTGATGTGTTTGGTGGTTTTCACCACCCGTTGCAGGGCCTTCCGGTCAGCTACGAAACATCCGCTCAACCACACTTTGGCGCAGTTAATCAGAATGCTCTCGATTGTGCAGCTAAAAGTTCAAAAGATTCTTGGAGGGCAGATGGACCTTCTTCAGCCTCCTCAAAAAGAACAGGCGCTGCTGTGCCTTTTTGACCAAGAGAAATCCTCGAGGGTCCATGAGAGATCCTTGGCGATGTGGATACCCAGGAATTTTACGCTGGACCCATGCTCCACCTCAATGTCATCAATGAGAACCGGGGCGTGTCTGCAGCCTTTAGATTTTCTGTAGTCCACAATGAGCCAGGTTGATGTCAGTGCACAATGCCACCAGATGCATGATCTCTTTCCTGTAGCTTTGTCACTGATCAGGCCTACCACCATGGTTTTGTCTGCGAACTTGACGATGGTGTTGGAACTGGGTACAGGAACACAGTCATGGGTGAAGAGGGAGTACATGAGGGGATTCAGCACACAGTCTGGTGGATCACAAGTGTTCAGGATCAGGATGGAGGAGGAGGCGAAGTTGTCTAACCTGACAGACTGGGGTCCAGTTGCAGTGATAATGGCTGATCCCCGGGTCATGGAGATGGTTGACCAGCCTAGAGGAGATTATCATCTTGAATGCTGAGCTAAAGTCTATGAACAGTATTCTTATGTAGGTGTTGGTTTTGTCCCGGTGGGTCAGGGCAGAGTGTAAAGCTGTGGAGATGGTGTCCTCTGTAGACCTGTTTGTCTAGTATGGAAACTGGTAGGGATCCAGTGTTGGCAGGAAGAAGGATTTAAGGTGGGCCAGAACTAGTCTATCAAAGCACTTCATGATTGTGTGGGTGCGTGCGATAGGTCGGAAGCCATTCAGGGAGTCGACTGCTTCGGCACTGGCACAATGGTTGCGGTCTTGAAACATGTTTGGCCAACCACCTGGGCCAATGACAGGTTAAAAATGTCAGTAAAGACCTCGGCCAGCTGCACATGCTTTGAGCTGAAGCCCTGGGGACGCCATCAGGACCAGCAGCCTTGCATGCATTCACCCTGGTTTAATTTGGTTTACGGTTAGGCGTTTGGGCTAGATTTAGTTTAGGCCATATCTAACCAATGACTTGACCTGGCTTTCACCTTCCAATCAATGTATTCCACACATTGTATCAGAATATGCACATATCTTAGTGACTTCTGCCTCATTTTGTTACCCCACTTCTGCAAAATGACATTTTGTGTTTATATAAGCCGCAACATCAAAATGCATCTGACGTTGTGGCTTATATGACCTGGTTAGCAAGATTCCGCTGAACACAGACAAAAAAATGTATGAAGATAAGCACAAACATAACAGTATCAGGCACCACAATGACATGACCAAATTCGATCACTCCCTGTTTCAGTCCTGTGATGAGACAACTAAGGGCGAGAAGGCCACCGCCATTTCAAAATGTGATGCCCCTATTATAGAGGCACCCCATGTGGAGTTCCTGACATGGCCTTTCTATCCACTGTTCTTGAAAAAAAATGGAGGAAATTTGTTGAGGAATTGAAAGTGGCTATCACTACGAGAAAACAAATAAATGCAACACAATTAACTGAAAGCAGATCTCAGGAGTTTGAAGTCACCCAGTACAGAAAACAACGATAATAAGCAATATGTTTTTGCATTATAACATCTAAAATATCTACATTAATGGAATAACAGTGTTTCACATAATATTTTCACCGAAAAACTATTTTGGGTGCATCCTAAAATGGAGATAAGAGAATCCAGACCATCTGTATCAAAGTGAAAAAACTTCTGCTAATAAAATATATATAGGTCTCGAGTACATCATGTAAAATCCCTCTTTAAATTTCTGGTTCCTAAAAATTCTACACACTTCACTCAATTTATCTTTTTCTGAAAAATCGAGCAATGACTAGTGTAGGAAATATATGATAGAACACAGATGAAGGCAGGGCAGCTGGAGTAGGTCTCTGGCAGGGCCAAAACGGGAATGGACAGAAGGGCAGACTGACAGATGCTGTCGGAGACCAGGAATTCTATACTGGTTATGGTGGCAAGGTACAACAAATTAGGGTTACAGCCATGTGGTGAAGAGGATCGGCAAAAAAAAGATAAGTGGAAGATAAAGAAGATAAATGTACAGTGGTCAAACTTAATAACAGATGATCAGAAAGTAAATAGATAAAATATTCAAGTGAGAGATAAAATATCTCTTTCATTACTACGCAAAACACAGGGACTGTGGACATGTGTCGTTTTTATTTATTTTGATGCATCAATAATTAAGCTAACAACTCATGTAATAATATTTAAACACCCCTTTTACCCCACTTGGCCATCTCAATACCGAAAGTGTTAAGAAGCTCAAAGTAGGTAAAATTTTGTTTGAATTGTATTAGGATTGTATGATTGTATGATTGTATTGTTGTTGTATAGTTTTATTTTCATTATTTACATTTGGGGTGCAATGTTGAAAATATTATTACTTGTTACAGTACCTGTGATCAAATCATTAACAGCTTTGGTTGTTGAAATATTTCATTTAAATATTTTGTAATAATTTAAGAAACTCTTAGTTCTTACAAATTGAAGTTTGAATTTGTCTAACTGAGTCTTGTTTATTACTCTAATTAGGAAAAGAAACAAATGGCTTCGATAAAATGATGGACACCAAATTACAAATTTTAGTGACACATCCTGTGGCAAAGACTGCAGTAAGTTTGTTTTTGCATAGGTCTACTGGCAACTTGACCTACCCTTCAGCTGAAAACCACTCCCGTTCTTAACTCTTTTTACTTCGGTTAACATTTACATAAATAGAAGAGGAAGGCCAGTAGAAGAGGAAGGCCAGTACTGAGGCAGCCAAATCTATGACCGACCTGCACCAATATCCACAGAGCTGCCACTTCCCAGCACTTTCCCGGTGGTTCTGCTTTTTAGTGTGGATTATCTCATTGCTGAAAAAAGGCCATCCATGGCATGGCTGTGCCCCACGTGTCTGTTTCCTGTAACACTAGGTTGAACATGGTGTTCAAATACCTTGGTAATGAGCTACATTCATGAACTGGACTGCCCTCTCATAAGAGGCAACAAAGCAACATCACAACAATATTGAACTTCCCCCCGCATTTGAATGTAGACACGGTGTTCTTTTCTTTGAACGTTTTCTTTGGTTGTTTGGAAACAGAGTACTGAACTGCTCTGCTGAAGTGCTACAGTTTTATTTCATCGTGCAACGGTAGATTTTGTAATAACTAAACTGGTCTTTCTTGCAAATTTTTTTGCTTTTCCAACCTTTCAAAAAAACTCATGATGACATTTTAGATTATGCTCCTGAGGACACATCACAGGCATTTGACCACAGTTCCATGGGTTGCAAACTTCTTGATAATACTGTGAACTGTGTTACAGCAACAGGAATTCTAAAGTCCCAGGTGATGCACTTGTATCATTCTTAGACAGATCTCTCCTCTCATTCATTTCCTCATCTTGACATTGGTACAGGAAGAATAATGTACTGCCTTGTTTTCTCAAACCCAGTTGAGTTGCAATTTATACTGTAGGCACCTGGAACTTTTAACATGAATAATGCCTCCCATAAATTGATTTTTCAAAGCAAGGGTGTGAATATTTTTGGCTTGCAACCATGTGAAATAGATTAGGATAGATTCTAATCTCAGTTAACAAAGATAACTTTTTGAGTATTACCCATTATTTCCAGCTGAGTAATTTGTTCACTGATTTAGATCATTAAATCAGAGTAGTTTAATTCAATTTTCTGGGTATTTCTGTAGGTAACATTAGACCTCTAATAGAAGCTTAGAGGTCTAAGCTTTAAAACAGTAATTTACAGAAGTCACAAGGATCTAGTAACCAACCAAAAACATTATAAATGCAGAAACCAACAAGATTTGTCCGACAATAAAATAATGTAGTCGATAAGATGCAACAGAACCTCCATCCTATAAAAACTATAACTGTGCTCACTCCTCCGGAACCACAGCTTAACAATCATGTGCCATTGATCACAGACACAGAAAATATTATTCACCATCTTGATTTCCATTATACCCCATCTAAATCCATCCCAATCTGTTGGTGTTAAGATGATGTGAGTTCTGTGGCCTTTGTTTACTTAGGCACCTGTTCCCCAGGGACACCTGAACAGTACACTGTGCTTCTGGCTCACTGCAGATTCAACTGTCCACAGCATACAGTAATTGCTGCTCTTTGCTAAGTGATTAATCAGTTAATAAATGCCAAGACCATGCCATACAGTGCTGTGTTGTCATGTTTTATGCTGTTCTGTAACAAAAGCTACAGAACCCCAGAAATGCTGAGCATTCAGAATGGCTCTAAAAATACAAAGGAAAAAGGGGGGGGTGTATTCAGAATTTATACCAAGCATACAGTTCTGGGAGAAATGTAAGGAAAGGAAAGAAAAAGGTGCAGTGGTCTCAAATTTTTTCCGGAGCTCTATGTTCTGCAAATTTGGGGCGATTCAAGGACTGCAATGTTATTTTATCTGAAAACAGTTCCTTAGTGTTTACCTGGTCACTGTACCCAGAAATGTTTATTCCAATGTTTCTGTCATTTACATTTCATAAGACATTGTGGCAGACAGGAAATAAGATGACCTAAAATGGGTTGGCTTTCTTCCATTTGGTCTTAACTACTAAACCTCCTAGCCAACTATGCTAGAATGAGAAATACTCATCGGCTTAGGCGAGTGCATAAACATTTAACATAACATTAAGAGCCTTTTAAGGTATTATTTGCTGAACATTCTACACCAGTTGCAAACAAAATATTGGCTAACTGCTTTTTTTCCTCACATAATCTTTTTGTGTATTTCTATTCATATAATCCAACCATTATTGATTGATGGAATATTCTGCATTGCCAAATTCTTGTCCTAAATCAATTTTCTCTGAAGGTTGTTCTGGAGATAACGGACACCTTAAGGGAAAGAAGTTTCTTTGATTCATTATGGCACATTAAGCATGTCATCACAGTCAGAACATTTATTGGACTGTCTGTAAGGCTTATGAAGAGGTCTGAACCGAGCTTTGTAGTTACATCTGTCTCCCTGTAATGTATGGACTTTACCAGAGTGTTTAATTATGTGGATGAATCCTTCTGTGTGTTTGGAATATGGATGCCACTTCATAGCATGCAATTGGTGCTCAGAATCTGGAGTAGACAAAATATCAATACCATATCGAAGATAACATAAAAATGATATTGTGGAAGAGCATTTACACTGATGCACGGATGAGCCAAAACATAGCCACTTCCCAAATATATTGTTGGTCCTCCGCATGCCACCAAAACAGCACCAACCCGCTGAGGCATGGACATTACAAGACCCATGAAGGTGTCCTGTGGTATCTAGCACATTTGCAACACATCCTTCAGGTTCTGTAAGTTGTGAGGTGGAGCCACCGTGGATCGCACTTGTTGGTCCAACACATCCCACATATACTCCATTTGATTGAGATCTGAGGAATTTTGCCAGGGAAACACCTTGAACTCTTCTTCATGTACCTCAATCCATGCCTGAACAGTGTGTCCAGTATAGCAGGGCACATTATCCAGCTGAAAGAGTCCACTGCCTTCAGGGAATTTCATTGCAATTAAGGGGTGTACCTGGTATTCAAACATTTTCAGGTAGGTGGCACGTGTCACACCGATCCACAGGAATGCCGGGAGCCAGTTTCCCAGCAGAACATTGCCCAGAGCATCTCGCTCCCTCTACCATCTTGTCGCCTTCCCACAGTGCATCTCGGTGCCATCACTTCCCCAGGTAAACGGTGCACATGTACACAGCCGTCCACGTGATGTAAAAGAAAACAAGACTTATTAGGCCAGATGACCTTCTTCCATCCCATTGTAGGTGCTTTCAACAGTATACAGGGGTCATCTTGGGAACTCTGACCAATCAGAGGCAGCACAGCCCCATGCACAGCAGGGGGCAGTGCACTGTGCGTTGTGACACATTCCTCCTGTAACCATCATTAAAATGGTCTTTCACGTGCCACAGCTGGGATTGCCATCGTTGCCTTCTCATCGAATGGGCCTCGGGCGCCCAACACCCAGTCATAGGTTGGTGGCTTGTCCATCCTTGTACTGTTGTCAGTTGGTACTTTCCACTTCTGAACGGGAGAACCCCACAAGCCTTGTCATTTCAGAGATGCTCTGATCAAGTTGTCTGGCCATAACAATCTGTCCCTTGTCAAAGTCACTCAGGTGCTAACTCCTGCCCATTTCTCCGGCATCCAACACATTGATTACAAGAAAATATATTTATATATTTCATCTCCTGCCCTTGTTAGTAGACGATCAACGTTATTCTCTTCACCTGTGTATAGTCATAAGGTTGTGGCTCATCAAGGTGTTTTGACAAGAGTTCCCAAGCGCCTATTTGTTGCACAAACGTTTCATACCTTTTTTGACAACTTTTCTACCATTGCCAGGAGCAATTATTGCCATCTTTGTATTGTGCTGCACTGTTTGCGATGTCAAGTCAATAAACAAGCATCACAAAATGAAAAAAAGAACTACCTTTTAAAACAATGACATTGTTTTTATTGCAATTATTTGTATGACTCCAATTCATGTCCGTAAAAGTTACAAATTTCACATTGACCTTTCCAGAGGGCAAAGAACCTTGTTGTGATCCAAAATAACATGCAAACATCAATGCCGTTCCCCGCTCCAGCGGGTTCATGCTCTTGCCTACAACTTTCAGCCTATCCTTGCCTCACATGGGAAGCATTACAGGCACATAACTCACTTCTGGACTACTGTAACCCACTGTTGGTAGGGACATGTGCCACCAAACCCCTCCTAGTCATTCAGGCTCCTTGCAGTCCACCTGGTGTTCAACCTTCCCCAATGAAAGCCTGCTCTTCCACACACTCCTCCACGCACTGGCTTCTGGTAAAAGCTTGCATCCAATTCAAGACCCTGGCATTACTTATGAAGCAGTTTTTTTTCCTACAAATTCAAAAAATGTCATGTTCTTGCAATATAGAATCATCTTCTAACTGTAGAATAATCTTCCCGTTGAAAATGGGATAGCAGATACCCTGCCTACATTCTCAGAATTTGAGATGTTCTTTTTTGTGAGAAATGGCTTGTCCAGTCAGACTTGTCAAGAATATGTGCAATTGTTGTAACATGCAAGATGTGCCCTGTTCCTGATAGATGTTTCTAGAGCTCCTTTAGCACTGCCATTGGCACCTTGTAACATTTGTCTGCATTTGTAATCAGTAATGTAACTTTTTAATAACTCAAACTCAGTAACGTAATCTGATTACTTTCATATTAAGAGGCATTAGAAAACATATAAGTATAGCTTAACCAATTGAAGATCAATCATGTATGAGTTTACATAGCGGGATCAATCATTTTAGAATTTACATAAGAATTTGCATTTGACCTTATAGGATATGTACAGTGCCACTGGAAAGAGTTTCTAAAGCATTGCTTTCTATTTCAATATAATGGGGCTAGATCTCTACATTACACAATAAAGGGCTGTCAGAAATTCAGTCATTCCAATTAATCCAATAACCCTCGATATTCCAGAATCTGACTTTATATCTGAACATAACCCAACATCTAAGGATTTGTAACAGTAGATTGTTCTGTAATTTGTGTTTAATTGCTTCAAAACACTGTAGAAAAATAAAGAGCAATTTCTCGAAAGGGGCTTTGACATTATTGTATATAAAAGTCTAGATATCCGTAGCTTTCGGTTGTACACTCAATCTACAGGCATGCAAATGCGTTTTACCCACGCAAATGCAACCCCCGATTATTAAGGCTACCAGCGATGGATTTTCAAAACGTAAAATTGAATAAATAAACTGTGATTATACACTTGCACTCTTAGCTTAAAGTCAGCGTTGTCAGCAGCCAATGATAACCAATGAACGCAATTTTGGGGCCTCGTGTGCCTACCTGTATGGCCTGATTTGAGTTGGCTGCATCAAATGCAATCACCCTTTGGCAGAATGCCTCCCAACACACCTTTGTTCTTCAAATATCATGAGGAATTCCATATCATGCTTTATGTTGAAGGCTGCGCCATGTTACAGCTATCTAACAACTATTTGCCTAATCTTCTAAACAATTCCTGTCTGAGTAGCTCGGTGCAACTCTTCCTGGCTGTGTGATTCTGTGCACTTGAAAAAGAAACCTTGGAACTTGAAAAAGATAGAACACCAGTTATGCCTATCGCCTATTGTACTGAGAAAGATGCGTCAACAGTTAAAAATAAAGTCACATGTTATATGGGTCGGCTAATATTATCATAGATAGGCCTGTAATCTGGCTGTTTATCAATTCCAATTACACTAAGTACGTACTTGTGTCCTAGATTGAGATGCATGTGTACTTGGCTATTGTGCAATATCGTATACTTTTCCTGTTCTCCTGACGTCTGGAAATGACTTCTGGGATATCAGATGTTCATCAACAAGTCACCATCATGCATCCTCGATAAAAGAGGCGGATCAAGTACACATCCGGGCATATTAGGCGTTCTTGGTAACTTGCATTCTTTGGATTGGAACCGTACTTGAGATGATGAAAGATGATGTCAAACGATTTATTGATTGCGTGATCATGATGCGCAAGTTTTATTTTGGTTCAAATAGCAGTTTGTAAAACATTTTTTAAAATGACATGCAACTTGTCATAATTACTTTGCACACCAAGTCTTTTGCAACTGAAATTACCCAAAAGTATTTATAATGTTTTCAAAAGTATTACAATATTTTAGTTGCTAATGTAACGGATTAAAGTTACAGTTTTTGGTTAACAGTTAAGGATTGCATGTAATGGATTACTTGTAATATGTTACTCCCAAACTCTGGTTATGGAAAGTTACACAATCAAGGCATTGACAGATTTTTTGAAAGATTATCCATAGATTTTTCCCTAAAATATTGTTTCTAAAAATCTCTTATTGAAGGTGAAAAGGTAAGAAATTATTTATTCTTAATGAGTGTGTGCAGATGAACAATACTGTGTACTGTATGTCCCTTGCTCATGCTGCAGTACATTTGGTCTGCTCTGGTTCTGAATTATTTCATTGGGTTGGGCTTAATCCATGTGCTTCTCCCCACAGTGAGAGAATTAATCTGAGTGTTCAATCTCGATTTTCAAATGGAATCAAATGATGGCCAGCCAGGGATTACGGACCGGATGAGAAAATCATACGTCAGAAACGACCCATATTCTGACTCTACTCTGTCATGTTAGAATACCCTTGACAGAGCACTAAAATACAAATGTGCATACTGTCTAATATTACACCCAGTACATGCTAGTGTCAGAAAAATGTGGGTTGTTATAAGGGATATGACACTGTACTTTGATATTCCCACAATCCATCTGGAGTTTATAGCCACTGACTGCCCTGGATTATAAACAGACAAATTGAATGCTGGCAATTTGGCAGCACTACTCCTGCATTATATTATTTATTAACTTAATATAACTTTTATAGGATGAATGTCCAATAAACCAAATTATGCCGAGTCATACGGCTGATATTATTCATAATTTTCTTTCACTTTTAGTATTTACAGATTTTCTTATAATAAAATTTCAGGTGTATCTCCCCTCATAAGAATAATATTGCTTTGGATTGTACATAGGAAATTCATCAATGGTGAAACAACAGTAACTGTTACTTTAATAGTGACGCTACCTATCAATATTAGCTGTTTGGGTTACTGTGTTAACTAAATTGATTGTGTTGTTTGTGCTGCAGTGTGGAGCTGGACTTCAAGCAGCAGGAGGACAAGATACAGCACCTGATAAGGAGGCTGTGCCCCATGGATGATCCACAATTCCCTGCTCTGCCTTACCCCCATGAGGTGTTCACCTCGACCCCCAAGCGGAAGTCTGAGACGGAGTCCAAAAAGCATGGTCGCTGGAAACTCTGGTTTTTGTAACATACGAAGAACTTTAGCTTTTGAAATACCTTTTGGATCTGCATTTACCCATCTACTATCTTCCTTAAAATGGAAATATCACACCTGAAGATTTTCCGACCCTGAGGACAGATAAGCAGACACCAGTACATGCAAGTCTGGATTCTGATTGGAACTACATAGGAAGTAAATCCATATTTCATAATCAATATTTGATTATGAAGGTTTAGTTTGTTAAGCCTTCACTTTCTGGTTCAAACACCGGAGAAGAACAACATATAACCTGGCTAAAGGTTAGCAGAACAATAAGGTGAGACTTGAGATTTTTGTCATCTTGAGATGTATCCAACAATATGAAGAAGGGTGTTGTTTATTTACTGGGCAAATGTTTCTTTCATTTTTTAGAAATTTCCAGTGGCACATATTTTTGGTCTCTTTCCCCAGAGACCTCTGCTTGAGTAGAAGAGGGATCACATGTGGAAGGCCAGTTTCTCAACAAAGCTACGTGAATAATTCTGTACATCAGCCTGTTGACAAAGCACAAACATTTGGAGACTCATGGAAGTACAATACAGTACATTACTGAACCCAATGCTACATAAACTCAATCCTTCTTGCCCATACACTGTCTCTTCGTCACTGCACACAGAAGAGCACTTCAGAGGGATGTAAAATTAATTTGAATGATTGAGATCTTGAATACTAGACTGCTGTTCTTATCCCTGCAGAAATCTGGATTGAGGTTTTACAATTGCGTATAGAAAAAATATCTATGATTATTTGAACATATTAAGGTTAATTGATATGTTCTATTATTGTGTTATTCAATCTGCATTAGAACATTTATCTACAGTATATATAAATATATTTAAAGCTTTTAATTACAGTTCAGTTGAAAAATAAAAAGCATTGTTTTTACATATAAATTCACACCATGAAGTAATTGTCTCTCACTTGTACATGGGGTAACATCTTACCAACATATTCTCACCTACAGTAAAGAATTGATCCACAAACATAATTAAATAAATTTTTCTTTCCTCATTATTCATAATAACAGTTACAGACCATATGGATATTCACATATTGTTATAATTCTAAAAAAAAAAATTGATTGACATTGATCTGCCCCAAACCCCTCTGAATGCCATCTCTTACATGATTTGATTAGGGGTAAAACAACTCACCACCCAAGACACACAATCCACACAAGGGCTATGTACAGGAAACATTAGCATGTAGGGTATTCAGTCTATATATTTCTTGACTAATGATCAAGAGTCAAAGACTGTAGTTGATATAGCCACTATAACCATCCACTAACTGCACCCAAATGTTTATGGATAATGATTTAAATCTCACATCGCATTAGTCAAATAATCTAGTAAAAGTGTTTTTTATAATGTATTCATTATAAAAATGTCACATCCAGATTGTTATTCAGTTGCACATCAGTAACACACTGTAATATGGACACCAACTTACAATTTAAGGAAGTGCAATTCAATATGTGAATTATTATGCATTTTGTACTGTTTTTACCTCACAACAAATGCATTTCCAATAAAACCTATTTCAATATTAGAGGTTTGCTAACATTATTATTTTTCCATTTCTGTAATTAATTGATGTTGTAATCCAGAGCATCTTACATAAATTGGAGGCTGCATAAATGTATAATCAACTGTATAGTACATAAAAATGTCCTCTTCACTTAGAATTTGGGATTTGATATTTACCATACTTAGCTTCAGAGGCAAGCCATTATTACTAATTCCAAGGTCTACTATATTAATTACAGGGCAGTTACACTAAATACAGCAGAATGTCAATGGAACATAAAATGTTGGACCATATCCTGTAAGACCTATTAGGTATAAAAAAGCATAGTTTTAATAATTTATGCTTTCTTGCATTTCTTATTGAGAAAAACTTCAAGGATGACCAGGGCCCTTCTGCAGTGTTGGATTGCATTGAGGTCTGCTTTCTTTCAGTACTCTCACTCCCTCTCTTTCTCTAAATGTGATTGGCTCACTCTCTGGCAGGGCCAACATTGGCTTGCTGTCCAATTGGCCAGTTTCCAGCCTGCCAACTTCTGCCCAGATGCTGTCAGCTTGGATGCCTGAATTCAAGAAGTTAATTTCCCACTGGGCAAAATATGATTGAATCAACTTTATTTCCACATTATTTCAAACAAAATAATTAAATGTGATGATGTTAAACTAACGTGGAAAACACTTTTTTGTTACCATAATGTTTATACCACAGTGACATTTTGTTGATGTAACATTGAATTCAAACTCAAACAAACATAAATAAAAACTCAACTTTTGTACTAACATCTATGCACAATGGGTTCCCTCTATCTCTCTACCCCCCTATATCATTCCATCCCTTACTTACAGCCTGTGGGGTTAAATCCCTAAGCTTCAGTGAAACCAGTTACCACGGTGAAACAGGTTGGATCATTGATGCGAGCTAAGTGGCTCAGGTCCACTAGGACATTTATAGTGTATCAGTTGAACTGTGCTTTTGTATGTGTCAACTTTTCTGGAAAGATTTACTGGAATAGAAAATAGAACAGTAAAAGACTCTCTCATCATCTACAAACCCGCAATGGGAGGTTTAAGCAGGGCAAGGAAGGCAGTGCTGCCCATACCTTCTCTATCCACTAACAGGAAATTGAAGAATGCATTTACTAATTGCACCACAACACTTTTATCATGACCAAGACTGCAAATAAGTAAGTTAATTTTATTGACTTGTGCCTTGCTTATTGCTAAACAAACATGAGCCGTGGGAATTAACGTAGGGCTAATTTTGGGGCTTAGAAGCTGAAGTAACTATTGAGATCTGTGGCTATCAATCTTTACTGAGAAACACATACATTTTTCAGTATTTCTTTGCTGCCATTTGAACGCCAAGTTTACTACAACATTGAAGGAACCATGTTTCATAGATAAGTGTTTTTATCAGTCTTGAAACAATGTAAGCAAAAGTAAATTCAGATACTTTGCTATTAGTATCTGCCCATTAGGTTACATAGAGAAAATAGCTCACATTTCAATCTAAAAGATAAGACAGTGACAGTAGTTCTTGTATCATAATACTACTGCTTTCAGAAATGTAAACAAAAACATTGGATTAAAAGTTACAGTAAAGTCAGTGACAACACTTCAATTATATTATTTTATGATCATGCCTGCACAAACACTGTCAAGAATATTATAGAATATTTAAACAAAAAGACTGCAATGAATACTATGTTATACATGGGTTAAACACGACACTGAATACTAGGTTACCTGACATTTTTTTACATTACACACTATAGTGTACCGTACATGAGCAAAACAAAACAGTGAATACTATCACTCACATTAACCAAAACACTACAGCGTATACCACAGCAAAACACTGCAGTCAATAATATGCTTCATAAAAATTCACTACAGTCGTACTATTGTACACAAAAACACTACAATAATGATAGTTTATTAACTAAAACTAGTAATACTACAGTATTCAAAACAAAGAACTCAATGCTACAGCACTTTTCCATGTGAAAAAAGCCTCCTGGATAACTTAAGTTTTAGTTGAGAAGCATTGCTGAGCCACAAAGCCTACTGCAGTATACCACAGCAGTGAAAGATTTGCTATGGCAACAGCATCGTCACATCCTGTTAGGCTCCTCTACCCATCACAGAAACATTCAGTTTCAATACTTTTAACCCAGCTAACCCAGTGCTGTAGAGAGATAATCATTACATCCTACAATAACCATTTCTGGCTTTTGAGATAAGGTGATTAGATTTTGGAAATGATATTAAATTATATTTAAATATACAGTAGATATCTGCTATATATATATACTATGTTAGTCTTAGCCTTGAATATATAATAACTGTTTGACTTGGCATGTGATTTCTGGCCAGGCACATGATTGTTGATAACAGTTCCTATGTATAAAGTTATCAAATGCAGTGGGAAAAGGACTGTGGCAAAGCAAACATGTTTTGTACAGGAATAGATGATTTTTCTGACTGAATACAGCATTTTAGTATTGAAATATTAGCCACAGTTAAAAGTCTCTTTTCACTTTCTATGGGCTAATCAGATAAAGACAAGTCATGTAAATTTGGGGTTTAGTTTGTCCGTTTTTCATACTATTGTGTTCTTAGGTAATACTTGCACATAAAGCATAACTGTGGCGGCTAACAGTATTTGATGGCTCTTTATCATTTACTTGCTAGTGATTATATATTTTTGCAGACTCTCTGGCACTGAAATAGTGATCACGCTCCAAAGCTCCAGGTTATATTGGAACTATCAACTACTGTATTTAGTAGTGCTTATGTCAACAAGAACAGTTGTTGTGAATTTTATATTCAAGCACACAGTAAGTACACTGTAGCAAATTTAGTGTATGGGTCATTGCTGGATAATCATACTTAACATGTCCATACTTTCAAGCAGATTTAACTCAAGAAAGTCTGAACTATTAAAGAAAATCCAACAAAAAAAATCCCCCACTGTTCCCCCACTTATGTGTATAATTGTTCTACTGAAGGAAATTTCTCTAACCCAGAGTTCAAGGCATTCAGGAGATTGAAGCAATGATGTCATCGACATTTAATCCGCCAGCGACAAGCATATCCATGTATGCTGCCACCGCTTGAAATTACAATGGATAAATCTTTGCCTCACACTTTTGCCTGCGGGTTGGAGACGCTTTTAAACATGAAAAAGTCAGACTGCAAAATGAGTGTGTGAGACGATCGAAAGTTGGCGATGTATTCATATTGGCGTTGTTTATGTGATGTGTCGCGTCTGTGCAATCAGTGCCCTTCGGGTTGAATCCCGGATGCTCTTTAGAAACGGCAGTGGGTTGGACCCGCCTGTGCCGGTGTTATCCAACGCTGAGCCGACACCTTTGAAGGGACAGCCCATGGCACGGGCACGGTGACCAGGGACGGTGATGTACCTGGCCACAACGGAGAGGTGGTAACTCCGCAGGTTCACCAGCGCCGACACACAGGAGTCATAGTCGATGCAGAGAGAGGGCCTCGAGCAGGAGAGGACAAAGTCACGTAGAGGGGAACCACTTGACAGAGTCTCTATGAGCTGGCGGTGGGGGGGCAGCATGTACTCCCGCATGCGCTTCAGGAAAGATGCTGTACATAAAGAGATAAGTAGAGGGGGACAAATCGAGGGGGAAAACATGGGCGATGTAAAATCAAAGTACAAATGACTTGATTAGAATGCAAATTGAAATGTCTCTAGTAATATTATTATTCGGTAACAGAACAGGTGTACGCGATCGGTTCAGGTCATACCTGCATGGTCCTCATGACAGATGCCCAGAAGCGCATCAAAGCACTGGATTGAGGAACTCTGTGCCGCGCTCCCTCCTGACAACATTACAGGTTTCACCCCCACACCCTGATACAGCAGCCCATCTGGAAGCATGGGGTTATCTCTCCACCTATGACCGACACAATATTCATTACGCTTGGATTGCAATTCCACCACAGTTATGTTGTTGGAGGTTCAGGTACTTAGCAGAAACTTTTTCATGGTTAAATACGGCATAACAGGACCCATGCTTTTCCTTGGTGTCTTGACAGGTGCTTCAAACAGCATTTTGGAAAAGTTTGTGAACCCCACGGAAATGTCTGGCAAAATCCAAACGAGGCATTCCTTACTACTGAAACCATCAATCATGGTGGTGCTAGTGGGATGCTTTACTGCAAAAGACTTGACATGGATGGAACCACGCAGGAAGACAAAAATCCAAGACGCCCAAACAGTTGGGATTGGTTGGATTCATTAAATATTTTAGAAATGCCTGACTTGACTGTTGTAATGCTGTCCAGCTAACTATATTAGACAATCAGTAAACTTCAGCTAATGCTAAATAAAGAACCATTACATTTATTTTATTAATACTGCCAGTGTAAAGGTCTCTTTACATTGGCTTCCTGTGACGTCTAGGGCTGATTTCAAGGTTTTACTGTTAATCTACAAAGCACTTCCTGGACTTGATCTAGCAATTTGATCTGGTCCTGTCGGAAATGTTTATACGTACTCTAAAAGTGCAAGACGCAGACCTCCTTACTGTTCCTAGAACATGTCCATGTCCATAATCCATCTGATCATGTTCCTGAAATACTGGTGGCACAAATAAAAGACCTGCTGCGCCACCTGTATTTATTGACCTCCTGATAATTTCAATATATTTATGAAATATGTGGTCTTACAAGGTCATGCATAATTTCCACACAACCCAGACAGAAAAGGATTGTCCTGCCTTCAGAGCACCATGTGGGAAAATCTTACTTTTCTCCTTTCTAGAGAGTTTTGCCCAGCCACAGAGCTTCAAAATCCTTTCGTTTGCTCTTACAAGTTTATACTAAGTATCTATGTGGGCACTGTCTGACAAAAAATACATACATTGGATTGATTGTGTTACTTATTTAATCAGGTTCCCTTAAATCTAAACGCTCCCTTGATTCAAAGTTGCAACAGTAATATCAGAACATTATCAGAAAAAAACAAATAATCTGTTGCCAGAATTGTTCTGTTTACACAAAATCACACAGTCACATGTGCTACACTCATGTAGTGAGCAATTTGGAGATCCACCCAAGGAAAGCACTTGATTTTCAGCCCCTGCCATTATCTAGCTATTTTTATAACATGGACTTCCCCATGTTTTGCATTTAGGGAGCCAGGTTTTCAATGAAGCTTCGTATGAATGTATGATTCTATTCAATTGGGTATGCAATAAAGTGAGTTGCGTGGATTCCATCATACGTTACCCTGAGAAAAAGATTCTCAGAATTCCATGGAATGATGTCGGGTCCACGTGCCCTGAAATTAAAATGTGTCTTATTTATTTTACTCATATCATAGACATTACATGCTTTTATGGTGCAAATGTACAGTATGTGGCATGTGAATATGGCTGACTGTAGATGAGATGTGGATTTATCTTACTGTGCATGAGTTCAAATATCTTTCTCATCTTCTTCAGAGACTGGCTCACTTTGTAAAGGCCCTTTTGTATACTGATGATGTCACATGTTGCCACTGCATTCCTAACTGAAACTGCCCCCTGGAAGGGAATTAATGACAATTAGGACAACTAAACTAATTAGGATTGAAAGACAGTTATGACAGAAACACAATTTGAACATGAGAAAGACAGACATTTTAAGTGTTAGTGATACAAACATTGAGACCTGCCTTTATTCCTGCGCTAGCAGCCTTCTCCACCAAGAGAGAAACCAGGAAGAACCCTTGACAACTATCTCCGCCAGGAAAAGAGAACAGTGTTTCCAAGTTCCTTTATTTAAAACCACATGAACATCAAACGTCAGTCACATGTAATACTGAACCAAAAAGTGGAAATTCTAAGTAAGAATTGAAAATTCCAAAAGTGTCTCTGGTATACTCACCCAATTTCCATTTCCCTGTAATAAAAAACATGTGAAAGTATATCAATGTACTTCCTAAAGAGTAAATAGTCCTGCAGTGATGGAAGAAACAGTAATAGTGGACAAGATAATAGGGGAGTTTAGGGTAGTCTTAAGAAGGTTGGGTTTGTAACAGACAAGGATAACGGTTAATGGGCCGGCTCACCCTGTAGGATCCCTGAGTCTCCAATTAGCCAGAACAGAGTCTGCATAGGTCAGGATGGGGGGCAGGCCGAGTCTCTGAGAGACCAGTGAGTAGGGTAGAGCCAAGGATTTGGGCAGAGTCTAACAAACACAATAACCATGCCACCAATCAAACAGACATATTCCTGGGTCGCAGTCTGAGATTGAACATCACGTTGGCTTTACCTGGGCGGGCAGGTGTTGTCCCTCCTGCCAGACGTAGCCCATTGTGAGGAAACCGAGGGCCAGGTGAGCCAGCCTCAACTCCCGATGGTCCTTCAGGTTATAGGGACTCAGCACCGGCATCTGTTTGTAACAATGGCACAATGTGTCTACCAGAATGGGGTCTATCTGCATCACACACATCAGCAAAACCTTACAGGGATCATATATCACACCACTACTGTAGCCTAAGTCAACTGTATTAACTGTCAGCTGTCAGTTTCTGACCTCATCAACTAGGTCTCGGAGTTGATGTGATTGGATGAGGGGTGTGATGTTGCGGGCTAAGTCCATCCATACCCGGTAGTACTCTGGAAGGTCTGTCTGAAAAACACAACACATACATAGACTTGAGAGTATACTGAATATCCTGGGCACTGGACACAATAGAGTAACAAATCAGTGTAGAGGTTTCCACTGTAAAGACAATGATCTAGCAGGGTGAAGAACTAGTCTCTCAAGTTTCATTGATCTGATGTTGACATTGAACGCATTCTGTCCAGTAAGTCAAAAGACCAGAATAGACCAACAATCATGGGCTCACACCTCCGTGAATGTTAGAGAGAAGAGATCAATATCTATCCCTACAAAATTAACCTAAACAAATATTTGTCCATTTAAAACCATAACAGCGCTTTACATTTGTGAATCAAAAGTCAACTGATGAAACAAAACAGGTCCCTGGAGTTCTTTGGGGTGTGACAGGAAAGAAAATCATATTTTACAGTATTGTTTAAGTCTAATAAAGGAAACCAGAAAATTATTCAAAATTTTCAACAAGCAGATAGGTAAATAGGAAAATATATCTTTTAAAGGCAAATGAACAATAAACTGTAACCAATACAATGTCAACAAATGAACATCTCAACCACAAAAAAAAGTTACCTTGAACTTAGTTCATGAAAGTACACAAAGCTGTAAAATCACAAAATCACGTCTTACTGCTGGCTGCTCCAGGAGGAATCCAGCCTTCTCAGACACACTGAAACTGTCCAGGTCAGTCACAAGTGCCGCGCTGGTGTAGCTCTTTCCATCGCCCATTCTCTTTGCTCTATTTTGTTGTATAGTAATATGTCACTTGCTAAACTCTTTACTTCACTGTAGCACTGTATACGTTAATCTACAATTGTTTAAACTTTATGATCGCTTCATATTTGTGGCCTCCGCTGTGATTTCTCTGTCTCTGACCTTGTTCTGCAATATTGAATCAGTCCCTTTATTGTGGAACACATCCGTTTCTCATCACGTCTGAATCAAGGTCATGTGGTGTATAGCAGTTCCTCAAATATAGTGCATGACAATACATTGAATAGAAGTGTAAATGTTCACGTAGGCTTGAACAAGGGGATAAACTACTGTCAAAATAATATTGCTAACTGCTTCGCAGAAGCTCATATGGCACTGCCCCAAAGATTCAAAGTTATGATGGACTTGAAGGCAGGAGCACAAATAGTGTTGTTGTTGTACTAATTAGGCAGGCGATTAGAAGCCACACCCGTCAGCCTCCCAGCACATGGCAGCCAGCTGATTCGCTGCCACCTTGTACATGGCAGCCTGTTGATTCGCTGCCATCTTGTATATGGCAACCTGTTGATTCCTACTGAGTGTTGATATTGGTTATGGCCGTGACGTAAAGCATCCAATGGCTGTTGTATTGGGACCAAGGGAGGAGGCCGATCCAGTCAGATTAACACGCTGGAGCTGTAGTAGATCTAACTGGTTATCATCGGACCTTGTTGACTGTGGATTCAGAGTCTGATTTATGCTCTGTTTTTTATGCCGAACTTGGCTGTGTATAGTCCTCTTCATTCTCCTATCATCTACATATGTGTGAGATTTCATCCCTTTGGTGAACTGTGTATTTCAAATAAACTGGTGCATCATTGTGTTGATTGTCCAAGGGATTTACAGATAACCTAGTGTCTTAACAATTTACAGAATTAATTATCTTGTATTGTAATGGGCGGAGCAGGAAAAACAAGACAAAGGGCAGTTGTAGGCTTCTGGCCGTGTTTCTGAGCTGTTCAGCCCCATATGCCTTGTTTTGGTGGCCGGGTGACGTTTCCCAGGCCCGGGTACCTCAGGATGTACCAGCTTGGTTGAGAAACAGAACGAGAGAAAGTGAGAAAATATTTCACTTTAAAACTGTCCCGTACAACTTTATAATTGAAGCTCTCCTCACACCTCATGAAAATATGACAGACTGCTTCTGAATGGCGGGCTTTAAAAGGTCGCATTTGTTGCACCACCTTTTTATCAGTGACACGAAGCGAGCTAACAAGGGACAAGCGGAAGAGCAAATCATATGTGGCTACAACTGTCAGCGTTTGCTCCATAGGTACAATGTTAAGATGCGGAGGAGGTTTGGCACCACCAACATGTTGTGATGAGTGTGGTACAATGTCACCTGTTTAAAGTATTGTTTTTTTCGGCAGGCCTGAGATGGAACGCTCACATGAAGTGGTACCGAGAGGAGAATAGGGTGAGGGATTTGAGCTGGCTGTTGAATTGACAGGGTGTGTGCTCTTAATGAACTGTATAGCTGAATTCTGACCCTGAAGCATTGCCCTGAGCTCTCTCCCTCCTCTCTCAATGTCCCGCCGTCTTCCTCTCTTGTTTTTCCACACATGATGTGAGCTGTCAAAGCACTGCTGTGTCATGTCTCTCAGTAATCACAGTGCTTGACAATGCATGTAATGTCACAGTGTTCTCCCAAAATACACTGGCGCACAAAGAGCACAGAACATGAGTGGCAGCTTGTTTAAGTTCTCCCCATCAGCTTAAAGATGTCTGTCAGCTGAACCCGGCACAGTGACTCTCATTTCAACATATTTCGCTATTTCTGAAAAGAAAACGGTGAGATGTCAAAGCAAAAAAAAAAAGACTTGAAATGAACATCACAGCCTTGACTAATCCGATGCACTGCTAGCAGCACACAACTTGGACAATCGCGTCATTACTAATGTGGGTCTGCTGTGCTGTAAAGATGTACTCTCCATGGAGCAGCGTGTTTATGATTCAAACCTCGTAAATGAGTCAGTAATCAAAAGTTAAGTGTTTTCCTCCAAGATCTGGAATCTGTTGATGAACGGTGCTGGCATTTCTTCTGAGGCACAGAAGAAATGCCAGCCTGTACAGACTACAAAATTAAACTTCACTCAGTTTGTCCTATTGGTTTTCATTAAAGAAATTTCATTGATTGAATCAACATAATATAAGAAACGTTTTCAATGCGACAAACCATAATAACAACATCTGTTGTAGGCAGACCAAGAGCTCCTCATTATACAGGTGACAGTCTTGAACCCTACCTATGCACCATAGCTAATCAGAGCTACAGGAGGGCTATACAGTATGCAAATATGTTATCTGCCATCGCTATTACTGAACTGTCAACTGCAGTAGAAAATCTGCAAAAGTACACAATTAGTTTAAAAATAGTATTTATGAAACCAAAATATTCCCCACAATGTTTTACTACAAAAATGCATATGCCTTGGGTGTACTACATTTGATAACGTACCATTCCTAAACAAACAACTATTCAAGTTTGTGCTCTCTTTCCCTTAGTAGCACACACCAACATTTTGTAACCAAGAATATCAAGAATAACAAGCCAGAACAATTAGACGAAATGAGCAAATTTAAAAATAAACAAAGCGCTTTCATATTCCTGTCATATTTTGATAGCAGTAAACTGGGTCGCAATGTACATACAACTTTACAGGAACTTGCCTGTCTAACTTGCCTATTGAATCAATGCATTTCTGATATTACAATGTGTCACCACCAGGCCAGTGAGATCCAATGACCTCTCCTCCTCCTTCCCCCTCTGTTTGTTGCCACTCCCCCAAACTGTATTCCTGATCATTGTCACTATTTAAGTTCCTCCTTCCCTGGTGTGTCTTGTCGTCATACAGTTTCTTTTGTAGCATTGTTCTTTTATTGTCTTGTTTTTGTTTCGCCGTGCTTTAGTTCTTTTTATAAAATGTAATCTGTTCTCCCTGCGCCTGTGTCCCTGCCTCCTACAAGTAACATTACTATTATCTGGGCCTATTTTTTCTAAAATATAAAAAGGTATTAAATACAAGTGAAAAGGTAGCTGACATCCTGTTTTCTGTTGTTCGTTTCTGCTGGTGGAGTTTAGGCTTACGGTAATGAATAGTTACATAGGTATCCTGTGATGATCAGGACTGATGTAGTCGCGTTTTGTGGTATCATAAATGAACAGGTCATTGAGCTTGTAAAGTCACAGAGGAAAGGAGAGGGATATCATCATATTGTCTTCATAAATGTACAGTTCTTTTCACAGAAAACAGAGAAGCAAGACACAGCATGCATTTCGTGGCAGAGTTTGTGAGTGGCTTTTTATTTCCAGATACATGTCAGATGCAAACTCATCCTTATTTCTTTTTGGTCCAGCTGTAGTTCTTTATGTGTCTTTGCAGTATCATTCACATAACCACGTGGAAGGCTGCTGTTCAGCAAGTCTAGCGTAGGGTCTCAAGAACAACTCAAACACCACTGTGGAGATATGGTACCACAGGTACGAAAGCGTGGCAAAGAAAATACGTTTTGGTGATATCCATGTCCTGGTAATTCAGTTTTAATATGCAATGTTAGATGCTGGCAACAGTCATAAGCATGAAATGAGTAACAGAGTGGAACGCTTAGCACAAAAAACACATTATAGCGTCCATTTTGCCTAAGTCCGTCATGATCAATTCTTACCAGGAAATGTTTTCTCACTTATTGGAAATATGGGACAGAAATTATGAATCATGACTTGCTTTCAGGTATTTTACTTTTCTACGGACTGAATTGACTGTCTTTTTGTACTCCACATGTCTGATAGCTTGGTAAGTGCTCTTGAAATTCATCTGAGCAACCTAATTTTCTTCTCCTCCTATTCTTCTTCCCTTCTTGGTTTCTCTTCAGCTCTAGCAGAGGAAAGTAAAAGATTGCTGGCAGTAGCAGTAAAGCATGCTCACAATGGGAGGTAGGTATGGAGGGGCACACACACAGAGTAATGGAAAATAACTTATTTCTCAACTAATGCAGCCTTGGAGTTGGCTGTTTGATATAACGGTTCAGATTTGGGGTTAAACTCTTGACCTGATGAAATCCCAGAGAAAAACCTATCATCACCACAGACACAGGACAAGATAGCCACCATAAAGAAATCTGGTTCCTTGACAGGTGAATGGTCTATAAAGCCTTGGTGCCTTTTATTGCAGCCTGCCCTACACATTCACTTACACACATTAGCTTTTGCCTGCAAGCTCTCACACATTCCTGTAGTCACTTGGGCACACAGGATCAACTTTCCATGCCTCGTTGATGGTTATCCATTTAACATAAATCCTTATCTCTGCTTTAAACAGACATTTCTTCATGAGGTCAAAAAACGTCCTCCGCAAGATTGCTCGGCAGAGTACACTTATTGGTGTGGACAGAATTAATCCTGAAGCATCATGCTGGTGACTGGCACTGGTTTCTCACAGGGTCCTGCTGGGCCTGAGTTCTGTGTACAGTTTTATTATCCAGAATGAAATGTATTTGGCATCTCACTGTAACCTACAGGAGATGATAAGAAGAGAAGTTGGAGTGCCATTGAGTCTAGATTAACAAACGTCTCAAAAACTCTGATGAAATCCAAACCTTTTAGAAACACAATTATTATCTTCTTTACATGCAGTGTATTGCCATTGCTGAGATACATACACTCAGACATGAATGCTGGACCAAAAGCAACGAGAAGTATTCTTGAGGTCTGTAAGTGTATGTGTTTGGTAGCTGCAGAATTTCCTATCAGGTTTCTTAAGGCAGTAAAGGCTTTCAAAGATTAAACCTGAGTAGAATAATATTATGGTTCTCTTTCAGTCTGTAACTGCAGTACTGCACATTTGGGGTATAAAACCACATTACAAACTGATTATACTATACAACTACAACTTATAAGCCCAAAAATGTCCTTCCAAGCTGAGTTTGTGTTTAAGACCATGTCTTTTTTCATGCAGAATTGACATATCTCCCACCAATCCTGATTAAATTGAATGTACAGTTTTTCGGGAGATCGGGTCACAGAGGTGCTGACTCAATTCTGTTGGATTTCTTTTGTGGCTGTGTTTTGGAGCATTGAACAACTATCCATTAAGTGTTCATCTAGCCTTGTGGGTCAGCTTGCACCTTTCTCTTTGTCGAAGCAATTTATCCATGTTCGGCATATGCTGTCATGATTTTTAACATGGTTCCCCTTGACAAATTGAATCATTTTGCTATTCTTGTGACCGATGAACCTGCAATCTGGTCATTAACTAGTTGGCAAAAAACGTTGTTATTTGCCTCATGTTGCTTTGAAAACTAAAATATCAAGGTGTTAATTGCTAGACCACTTTGATTGCTGATGCATATGCACTGCTAATTGGCAATGAACCTAATGTGACCTCTGCAGCTGGGCTTGGAATTGTATGGATTTAGTTCATTCAAAGTAACACTGCTTTTCAATGCCTTGTTTCTGTTATTTGGTTCACCCCCTGCATGTTGCCATAGTCAGGGATTGGCAGGTTGCTCATTTTTACAAGGGTTTACTTGGCAGCATAGATGAATGGTGTCTGAACTGTGGATGCAGAAATCAGTTCTGGATTATAGTACAGACAGAAGTTGGATGATATTGGTTTTGAATGAGGTTGATCAATCTGGACATGTACCAAGGCCGTTGTAGGTGCTGAGGAAGAAAATGAGGGTGAGGGAAGGGAGGGAGGTAGTGACAAAATAGGAAACAAGAATGGGAAATGATTTAGGAAAATAAGATAAAAGAAAGAATAGTTGGACTGATGGACTGGTATGAAAACAATAACTAGACACGCCCCTTTCATTTCTGGATCCAGGGGGGCCCACAGAGGAGCTATGCAGGAACTGGTGCCATTGAGATATTATCTTTAGGAAAACCCCTCCAGTATTTGTTAAAAACATGCATACCAATTGCAGAAGTAACTTTTCTGTCTTTTCTCTTTAAATGTGGTTTTGTCTGTTCGCTGAGAGTGAATGGTTATGCAGCTTTTTTGCGTCCTGTATTTTCCTTGAGTAATCACTTGCTTTGTCAATAACATGATAGATAAGGCTGCTGTAGGGAGCGTCCCACATTGCATGGGGGAGAGTCTGTCACAGGTGTGGAGTGTGAAGAGTTGCCTCCAGCTCTAGCATTGAACACACTTTGATCTAAAAACTGTTGACAGCGTATTCTGTCAGCTCTTCGTCGTGTCAAACCTCTTATCTTCCTAAATCAACTGTCACTGAACCATACACAGGAGAGGTTGGCCTGTGTACACAACGCACACGAATCAGGTGAGTCAGAGAATGGCTCCCTGTCCACAACGCACATGTCAGTAACTGAGAAAATGCTAAATGAATGGAAAACAGAATAATTCATGAATATTTTTCCTATCATTTAATGTATAAAAAAATTGATATCGGGATATTATTTTTTAAATTGAATGATTAAATGATGACATTAAAATAATATTACATTCATTTGAGATGTGTCTTTTCCAAATTGGCAATTGTCCAAAATAATAAGCATTCCACTATGCATGCTGTGCCAGAAAAAAGTACAAGACAGAAGACATACCTCTGTAGTCATTTCTTGTTCGGCTGCTTGAGCATAAATATGTTCATCTCTGCCAAGACATTTTTAAACAGCTCCAGGCTTTTAGACGTTTTATTTGAAGGCTGCCACAACTGACAACAGGATGAAGGTGCCATGCTATGTAATATCTTGAAATCAGTGTTTTTGTGACAATAAGCAGGCTTGTTATGAATATGAACATCTTACACAGCACTGTACCTTTTAGCCCTCGCATTGTTATACTAGGATGTGAACGTAATGACATCTCAAGGGGCATTGTGCTCATGAACAGTCTGATCACAACATTACTCTTTCACACACACATAAGCACACACACACACACGCACACACGTAAACACACACACACACACACAGACACACACACACACACACGTTTCTGCATTAATGCCCACACACACTCATACCCGCCTACACACTCATGCGCGTACACACAATCTCCCTCACTCTCTCTTCCTGGGGTTAGTGACAAATAGTGGGGAGACAGTTGGGAGCTGCAGGCTTACTCGACAAGCCTGTTAAAATCAATATTTAGCTCCAGAGAGAGTCAGAACCAAACCAAATGCGGATTTTAGTGACAGTCACATCTCCTCCACTGCTAACACAGTCTCTCTGCGTCCACTGTATAATTCAACACTAAAATGGGTTTTGAAGCAAAGCTGAATTCTTAGGCTGGGGGTCCACTGAGGTTTATTTAATCCTGTAGATTGGTTAATGAAAAAATTACATTAAAATTACATCAGTAAATAAACTTAACACCAGACCATTCAGTAGTTAGGTTTTTGATACTTCATGTTTAATTCAGACTATTACAATTAAAATAAAAGAACAGGCAAAGCTTAATTTCATGGTGTGTGAATGAGTTTAAAGCAATATACAAGCTCCATACTCTTCTCCCTATAGGACTATTTCCTCCAACCTATCAGTTTATTTCCTCTCGCTATAGGACAATTTCCTTCTCCCTATAGGACTATTTCCTCCTCGCTATAGGATAATTTCCTCCTTCCTATAGGACTATTTCCCCCTCCCTATAGGACTTTTTCCCCCTCCCTATAGGACTATTTCCTCCTCCCTAAAAGGTTTCTTATGAGTTCAGTCTTACTTTTGTTATGGTTATGGGACTTTTCTAAACACATTTGCGTGTAGTGCACCACATACCAATGCACCACATACCAGTGCACCACATACCAGTGCACCACATACCAGTGCACCACATACCAGTGCACCACATACCAATGCACCACATACCAATGCACCACATACCA
>JACXGJ010007392.1:0-30674 GCA_016801105.1 Esox niger | reverse complement strand
AGAACATATTTCACTTTTCTTTTTGGAAATATTAATTTGCATTTCTGTTTCAAATCGATCAAACGGGTGTTCGTAGGCTGTTGATTGTAAGACTTGCTTTGTGAAGTCTTCGTGTTATTTATGAGAGGCAGTATTGCCATTTATTTTACACAACGGTCTACAGTTTCACACACTTTCACGTGTTTTTTCCAACTGCCGAAGGTGTCGCCATTTCTCATTTCAACTGTTTTTGTGCGTACGCCTGGGTCAGAGCTTGCGTGAAGGACCGCACATTTTACCGTCAAGTTTGCTTTTTATAAATACCAACTATTGCGTAGAGAGCGGCGTACCCCTTCTTTTGTGCGTACGCAACGTTTATAAATGAGGCCCCTGGTCATCTAATGGTTGGACGGATACCTGGAGAGGCCTACAAGCCAGTGTCTCGTACCCAGTGTGAAATTTGGTGGAGAAACGGGTGATCTTCAACGAGGCTAGAATCAGGCAGATTTGTCTTTGTGAAGGAAATATGAATCAAGCCAAGAACAAGGTTATCCTGGAAGAAAACCTGCCATGTCACACAGCCAGGTTAATCAAGGTGTGGTTGGAGGACCAACAGATCAAAACCCTGCCATGGCCAGCCCAATCTAACTTCTGAAATTTGATTATGAGGAAGATTGACAGTCAAAAGCCATCAAACAAAGCCGAGCTACTTGCATTTTTGTGCCAGGAGTGGCATAAAGTCACCCAACCGCAATGTGACAGACTGGTGGAGAGCATGCCAAGATCAGGGTTATTCCACCAAAATTGAGTTCTGAACCCTTCCTAAGTTAAAACCTTAGTATTTTGTTGTTGAAAAAAGAATATGAATTTGCAATAAAATGCTAATTAATTATTTAAAAATCATACAATGTGATTTTCTGGATTTTTGTTTCTCTCGCAGTTGAAGTGTACCAATCATAAAAATTACAGACCTCTACATGCTTTGTAAGTAGGAAAACCTGCAAAATGAGCAGTGTATCGAATACTTGTTCTCCCCACTGTCTATTAAAACATGAAATGCTGAAAACGTCAAATTATTTGTGATCAACACTTGAATGTATAAGTGCTGTATGTGATGTTGTAATTAATGTAGCTCTTTGATGTGCAGAAAGGCAAACAATCACGTATCAATTGCCACTGCTGTGGAAGATTAATTATGCATATATATAATATATTAAGGCTGCATAAATATATTCTATTTGCATAAATTAAGTTGATAAAAAATTTGATAAATATGTAGGTTGTGTGTTTGTGATATACAGGTTGGATACTTTTAATGACAATGTGCTGGCAGCAATGGGCTTGGGTGATTTACTGATAAGGTTGTATATAGATTTTGTTTTGTGGAGTCCATGGGTGATTGCGATATTTCATTGACGTATACTGCCCAATCTTGCTCTTCACACTCTGTGGTTGTCAATTCCCACGCCTGCTTTTTTGGAAGAATCGTCAAAGTAAAAATATTTATTTTTTATATTCGCCCGGAGAACATATCCATGTCTGTTTGAATTCTATTAAAAGGTTACGTTTAAAGTCCCTTTCTCAGATAAATGGGCTGTAAAGAATTGAATATTGCTAGCTTTTCTGAAAGGCTGCTATTTGTTTCCCTTGGAGAGTGATAAATCTGTTTTGTCATTCAATTGTGCTTTTTTGAAGATTTTTGATAACAGTAACAACAATAATAATCATAAAAATAAGAATAATCATTAAGATTCAGGGAAAATAGCCCACATCTTATTTGATGGAACAGTAAGGCCCCTGGATAATGGATAGGGTGGCGCAGGTCCGACAAAGGTTGAGAACCACTGGAACATTTGAAAAATTATTATTTTTTCCTTTTCAAATACATTTTTGTCATAACATACCTCTCAAAATCTGCCTAAAATAAATAATGTATTAATATTAACGGTGTATGTAATTCATAGATTTATTACACTGTACAAAACAAGAGCTTGAGAAACTAAATGTGTTATGTTTATTAACAAATAATTACCTTCAGAATGGCAGTCATTTGCACGAGAATTGTTAAAAAGTCATGACTGCGATAGACTCTGGATATTCATTAAAAGAATGATCTAAAAAGTCAAAGAAAAGCCAGACCGAGAACATAAAATAAGATTGTCTGTATGATGCTGATGCAGCACACAGATTATCAATGACAATAATATTTCCTACAGTGCTAGGGAAGTGGGTTCAGTCTCAGGTACAGACACCCCAACAGTTTGAACATGCTGCCCTGAGCTGGATGAAGACTTCTTTTCTGATGGCTTCTCTGGCATCTGTAAACAATAAAGAGCAATATTTAGAAAGATCACACAAACATGGAAAGACAATTACAACGCTCAAAAAAATCAAGGGAACATGTAATTCATCACAGTTTAACACCAACTCAATTCAACTTCAGGGATATTAATCTGTCCAGTTAGGAAGCATGAGCAATTGTGAATCAATTTCACCTGTTTTGGTGCAAAGCATTGTGACAACATGCACACTGCAGAGGCTACAGCAAGACAACCCCCAAAAGGGAATCCTTTGCAGGTGGTGGCCACACACATAGAGTCCTTATCACTACTGGTAGCATGATGCAGAACCTGCAGCCCTTTCACATCGATACGTGCAATCACTAGATGCTTTGCTGTGTCTCCCAGTCCAGTCTCAAGAGCTTCCAGTGGGCTTCTGGGGTGCATGTTTTTGACCATGAGGGTGGCATGAGGGCCCAACATCCTCTACTGGGACCTGGCACTGTGCACCTCGATTGGCATTTGCCGGAGAACACCAGAATGGGCAGGTCCGCCATTGGTGCCCTGTTCTCTTCATCGATGAGAGCAGGTTCTCACTGAGCACAAGACAAAAGTGAAAGAGTCTGGAAATGCTGTGGTGAACATTAGGCTGCTGGCAACATCATCCAGCAAGACCGGATTGGTGATGGGTCAGTGATGGTCTGAAGAGGCTTATCCTTGGAGGGTCACACAGAGCTCCACATGCTAGCAAACAGTACCCCGACTGGTCTTAGGTACCGTGATGAAATCCTCAGACCCATCGTCAGAACGTACTCTGTTGCAGTGGGCCCTGGGTTCCTCCTGGTGCAGGACAATGCCCAGCCTCATATAGCCACAGTGTGCAGGCCGTTCCTGGATGACGAAGGCATTAATGCCGTTGACCGACCCTCACGTGCCCCAGACCTGATCCAGGTCTCGGGAGGATGACGCCCAGGATACCATCCGCTGTCTCATCAGGAGCATGCCCAAACATTGTCGGGAGTGCATACAGACACGTGGGGGCCATACACACTACTGAATCATATTATGAGTTGCCATGTGGAAATTCAGTTTTGGATATGTAGCTTGAATGGTTCAAAAGATACAGCCTATTTGTAAATTAACGCCAATTACGCAAATTAGCATACATAAAATCAAATAACTTTTCCTAATTTGGTCGGGATAGCCAAGGGATGTAAGTTGGTTTTGTGTCTGTTGCTCAAACAGTTCAAAAGATAGACTAAAAGTTAATTAACAGTAATAATGCTAATTAGCATATGCAAAATCAATAATCGTGTCATTATATTAACTGGAAATAGACAAAATTCTGAGAGTGATCTTAAATATATATCCTTCATTGAGACCCACCGCGTCATTTAAATGTTCCCTTAATTTTTTTGAGCATTGTATATAGTAATATTCAATTAGGTAGACATATACATCTGAATACACCCATAATAAAAAAAACATACCATTATTCACATTTCATATTAGAATGGTTAGTTACTGCAAAACATTGTCATTACTTTCATGAACCCATTAACAGAGGGCTTATGAAACGAAACATGGTGTTATTCTTGTGTTGAGGGTCATGTACATTGACAATACTCATGAAAATCTTTGGATCTATGCAATTTATTAATTGATAAAGAATATTATTAATCTCATTCAAGGGTTTGCTCTGAAGTTTAATATTTGGTTGTAGTTTCAAGAATGTGTCACAAAGCTTATGGCTGAGACCAATTAATGTAATGGCTTGTGCAGGGACAACTTCCAGTATCAAGTTCCAGTCTAGCAGCTGAAAACCAAGAATGTCAGACTGCTTTTGCTTAGCCCCCAGTGACCAAAGTTTCTTAAGGCAACACTTTTGTATCCATAACTCGGTAAAGAACAACACAAAACACTTACTTTATTTCCTTGCATAATTGATATGGGCTGCCTCATGGCGTTCTGCTTAGCCTGTCCATCAGCCTTCGATTCAAATTCACATGCTGCATTCCTCAAACTGGCCTTTGATTTTGCTTGAGAGGCATTAGCTTCTTGTGAGACATTGCCTCTAATTTTGGCACCAGAGAAAACTGGTTCTTTTCGAATCTGGGTGTGGGCATCCTCTTCTCTTTGAGTGTTGGCATCCTCCACATTGGGGCCACCTTCCGGCAATAGTGTGTCAGATAAACTCTCCCGTCTTTTTGAGTCGATCTCATCCTCACTTACAAGCAGATCGGCATTTCTCAGGGTCTCCACATTCACCCTTCTATGCTCCCGGAGATCCCTCATCGGAGACTCATAGTCCCTGTCCAGATCCTGAGTCTCCTCGGTTGCTGATGGTCCTAGTCTGTAGCGGGGCAGGGGAGGGGAACCTTGAGAGGCATCGCCACCTGCCATTGGATCGTGTTCAAACACTCTCAGACTGGGCTGGGGCTGTTCCATAGCTGGAGGGGGGTCCATAGGCCTGCCGATGGGCAGTGTTCTGGTAATGCCATGCTGGATGGCTGCCTGTGCGCTACCGTACATAAACACCTGAGGAAGATGAAGAATGAACTGCTTCATTAACATTCAGGAAAGATCTCCACTGGCAAAAAATTTACACATAGCATAACTGCAGTTTTAAGTCAGGGCTGGGGTACATTGTGGCTGCTTGTCTTGAAGCATTTGCTGTGAAATAAGACAAATGTTGACAGCACTGGCAATCATAAGAGTAATACATGTTCACCAACTACAGTGGATATAAAGTCTACACATCCCTGTTAAAATTCCATGTTTTTGGAATGTAAAAGAAAGAGAAAGACAAACCATGTCAGAACTTGTTCCACTTTTAATGTGTCCTATAACGTGAACAATTAGATCTTTGAGGGGAAAAACCCCCTCACAATAACCTAGTTGCATAAATGTGCACACCCTTCAACTAATACTTTGTTGAAGCACCTTTTCATTTTACTACAGCACTCAGTCTTTTTGGGTAGGAGTCCATTAGCATGGCACATCTTGACATGGCAATATTTGCCCACTCTACTTTGCAAAAGCGCTCCAAATTTGTCAGATTGCGAGGACATCTCCTGTGCACATCCCTCTTCAGATCACCCCACAGCTATTCAATTTGATTCAGGTCTGGGCTTTGGCAGGGCCATTCCAAAACGTTAATGGTCTTCATGTGAAGCCATGCTTTTGTGGATTTGGATGTGTGCTTAGGGTCATGTCGTGCTGAAAGGAGAACTTCCCTTTTCAACTTCAACTTTCTAACAGACACCTGAAGACTTTGTGACAAAAAAAAGGCTTAGGTCTTGCCACCCTACCCCATAGCCCATTCATATGAAGAATACGAGAGATTGTTGTCACATGTAGCACACAGCCAGTACTTGCCAGAAATTCCTGAAGTTCCCTTAACGTTGCTGTAGGCCCCTTGGAAGCCTCCATGAACATCAAATTGAGGGACGTCCAGTTCCAGGTAATGTCTCTGTTGTGTCACATTTTCTCTACTTGATGGTGACTGTGTGCACTGTGTTCAATGGCAAATCTAATGCTCTGGAAATTATTTTGTACCCTTGTTCTGACTGATATCTTTCAACAATGAGATCCCTCTGATAAGCTTTGGAAGCTCTCTGCAGACCATGGCTTTTGCTCTGAGATGCAACTAAGAAAATGCCGGGAAAATCCTACTAGAACAGCTGGACTTTATTTGTGATTAACCCGAGTCACTTTAAATGATGGCAAGTTTGTAATAACTTCTATTTAACATAAGTTTGAATGTGATTGGTTAATTTAGAACACAGCCATATCTCCATTTATAGGAGGGTGTGCAAACTTATGCAACCAGGTTATTGTAAGGCTTATATTTTTCCTTTTTCCCCCTTGAAGATTTCAGGGGTTTTTCCTTTGAATTGTTCACATTATAGGTCACATTAAAAGTGGAAACATTTCTGACATGATTTATCTTTGTCTTATTCTAATATATCACAAAAACCTGGCATTTTAACAGGGGTGTTTAGAATTTTTATATCCACTGTATGTGTTTGTCAAAGGGACCCATTTTGTGTTACATAGTAATGAACTGGAAGGTAGCCTCATAATCAAAAACGATTCATGTTCTTCAAAGCGTTATAGAATGAAATTCAACTCTAACAACTCAGAGAAAAACTATTTGTGATATTCAAAACCCTTACTATGTTTGAATACAGCAATATTTGGTATTTCTTAAAAGAAGAGTCTCTAGCATGTAACCAGAAATGTTTTAACCTTCTACATTGCCAATTTGCTTTGCACCACATCAGCAAAGACATGGAGTCTGGCACCGATTACGCATGATTTAATGCGTTTGATAGCCAGCTTCCTCCAATGGATTTGAAACAAGGGTGAGAGCACGAGCCACACTTTACGGCAATTGTTAATGGATTACCGTCAGGCCAGGCCCGCCGTGTCTTAATAGTATTGTTTACACTTTGCGTGTTGACAGTGGTGTTTGCACATATGATGTTAGATCAGTGTTGGCTGCAAACATGGCCCTTATTGTAAAAAGTTTATCAAAGTGTTAGGAGGCATTGGATCTGTCTCAAAACACCACATATGATGTTAGATCAGATGTTAGCTCATTGGATCCGCCTCCTTGATGCGCCTCCTGTTAGTACCTTTATAAAGGGAAGCACATTTTCTATCATGTATAACATTCCTGGGAGTGTGTAACCCTTATTTCTTTATCACATTTGCCCTGCTGTATGTTCTGTGTAGGTATATACTTGAAAATTCATAATGTGTCCAATTTGGCACAAAGAGGCCAATCTGTAAAATGACACATTGGCCTTGCTTTATCAATGAGTACGTAGACCACTGAATTTTATATCAAATGGCCTGAAACTTTACCTAAACCCTGCTGACATTTAGTTGATCAAGTGGATTATGCATCCAGATTCCTAATCCATGTTTGGCCTTCAACACTGCAAATCATGTTTTTGGTTTGTTTGATCTTCTGCCAAATCTATTGTTATATTTTCCTGGATTAATTCATAATTCCTACAGTGTTGCCTTTCAAATGAAACCAAAAATATTTTTCTACTATATTCAGGTCACTAACTAAAATGTGCAACTTTAAAATGTGGTCCAGATTGAGTTGCTTCTTATAACTTAAAACTAAAATGTTTAGCTTCAAATTTGACTAATGGGATTTCTTCTAAATTCTAAAGCTCCCATTGCAACATTATCAGCTTTAACAGTTTGTTGACTCTGAAGTGAAAAAGCAACTTAGAATACAAACTTCAAACACTTCAAAAACAGTTTGAAAAGAATACAGCATATTAATATTATATTCAACTAATTCTGTCTTATTCAACCATGAAAATAATCGCTTCTTCCTATACAGAAATTACAGCAATTTTCGAAAATACAAAATAAGTATTTTACATGTACCTCTAGTTCGCAGTTATACGAATCTAAAATAAAGAATTACGTAAATCAAACTCAACACACTGAACCTCAGAATCAAATGTATTTTATAAAGCCCTTTTTACATCAGCAGTTGGCACAAAGTGCTTTACCAAAAACCCGGCCTTAAACCCCAAGGAGCAAACAGTAGTGTTGAATTTCAGTGGCTAGGAAAAACTCCCTGAGAAGGCCAAAATTTAGGAAGAAACCTAGAGAGGAACCAGACCCAGAGGGGTGACCAGTCTTGTGCCGGGTTAACATTAAGAGTCCAAATTGTAATAACTAATAAATGCATGTGGGTTCAAGAGTGCTTTCCTTTGGAACTTTTTATTAAAAATCACCTCAACAAAATAGTGCTGCTGCAGCTTTAACTAGACAGACAAAAACCTATATTTAAATGTAAATATTACTTAGATCTTATACGGAAATTTGAAAATAAATATTTTTTCCCAAACTAAAAATGCATTGGCATTTTTAATCTCAGAAACATTTCTTTTGCAACTTAAAACAATTTCAATGCAAAACCCCTTGTGAATTAGACAATTATGTATATACTTACATGCAGCAATATTTCCAAGCTCTAGATAAAGAATCAGAACACAAATCCCTAACTAGCAATTGATTCACTGACTGTTTGACCCTTCGTGGTTAATCTTTGCCAAAAGGTGTTTAAGACATTGTACATAGTGAAGTGCTGTAAAAACATTTTTTTGTAAATATAACAGGAAAATGATTTTCCTTTGACACAGTTTGCTAATAACATGTACTTTGCTTATGGCAAGACATTAGCTACACTAATAAGTAGCTTATATGACATTGTTACTACACTGCTCAAAACATGATCTAAGACAAAACCAATCATCTAAGACAATTATATTTAACTCAAAGTGAATAAGATAAGACTGTTTGTGTTGTTTTGTGTTGGCTGGGCCCTTACCAGGATGGAAAGCACAATGATGAAAAGCACAGGGACCTGCAGGGTGACTGGGAGGTCCTTGAGGAGAGCTTTGAGGAACTCGCTGATCCCTTGGCCAAAGTGTTTCAGAGGCTCAGTGAAGAAGTTAGTGATAGTCATAGTGATTGCCTACAGAGAAATAACAGTACACTATCACAAGGCTTTCCATCTGAAAAACAGTACATATGACAGAAAGCTATAGGTAATCAACAGGGGTGGGGGCAATTCCATTTCAATGCAGTCAACACAGGAAGGTTATACTTTTTTTCCTACTTTTTTTGGACAGGTAAAATAAGAAGGGCATGCATCTATAATTGTATACAGTACTGCTCTTTCAAGCAGAGGGCAGGACACTTCAGTCCCAAGTAGACCATCTCTGACATCCAGGTGGTTACCACAGATAGCAATTTACTAGTAATTTCACCAGTAGTTGCTAACTAATTAGGGCCATGATTGTTTTTTCATATACACAGCTCAAAACAATTTAGCGAACACTTAAATCCAACATATCTTGATGAAAGCAAATATGTTACAGTTCAAAATCATTTCTATACATGGCATTATTCATTGAGAACAATATGATGTAAGAAAGGAAAAAGGAAACCAAAATCACAAACCGATCGATGGCTGGAGTCAGTGTCCAGAATTAACTTTCTGGCTCATCTGTGGCTGTGCAGACACAGCCAGTTACTTTTCTCTAACCAAATGTAGTATGGGGATAAAGGTTAACCCATTTGACTGTTACTGAGAGGACAGGTAGGAAAAGTCAGTGCAAGAGAATCTATTACCTACATGATAAATCTAATAAACTGACTCCATATTGTTTGTAAACATACACAATCATAAATAACCATAATATGCTGGAAGTTCTTAAAAAAGGTATCTAATAATTCGTCAAAAGTCAAACATTTAAAAGATTATATTACAATGCCTACATTATACTCAATGCTCCTCATCAGTCAAGTACAGAAAACAAGGAATCGTGTTGCAACCTGGAACTCAGGGATGACCAGTCTGGTCACTTTGATTTACATACACGTATGTGCCAATATTAATTATCATAAGCACCCATACAATGTAGGTTGTGTAACATGAACCACACAGTAAAAAGGCATGTGTTCCTGGGGCTACACAGAATGTTACAAGACCAAGATCAGGGCATCAGGAAGCTCCTGGCCAGTCTGTGGCGCAACTTGTCTTGCACCAACACATAATGACCCAGAGGTTCTCAATTGGATTCAGGTCTGAAGAACGTAAGGGCCCGTCAATAGCACCGATGCCTTCATCATCCAGGAACTGCATACACATTCTGGCCACGTGAGACCAGGCATTGTCCTGCACCAGGAGGATCCCAGAGCCCACTGCACCAGTGTAAGGTCTGACGATAGGTCTGAGGAGTTCATCCCGGTACCTAACAGCAGTCAGGGTACCGTTGGCACTGTGCGTCTCTCCAAGGATATGCCTCCCCAGACCATCACTGACCCACCACCAAACCGGTTGTGGCAGATGTTGCAGACAGCATGTTCACCACGGTGTCTTCAGACAGTTTCATGTGGGTCACATGTATTCTGTGTGAACCTGCTCTCACCTGTGAAATGAATGTGGTCCCAATGGTGGACCTGCCTATTCTGGTGTTCCATGGTGAATGCTGAAGGAACCAAAAAAAATCTAAATTGTGTCTATTTACACATTCAACGAATCTGCATTATTTATTTTAGACATACCTATACACTTAATTTCAATTCTAGTAGGCAGTCATTAGAATGTTTATGATTAACAGCTGTTCCTGTAAAGAGCGAGTCATGAGACAAAAGGGTTGCATTTAATTGACTAGCTTGTGTGATCCTTGAGATAACACCTCCATGTCATAGGAAGAGCCCCAGAGATTGATAAGGGGTCTATTCTACAGGACTAGTTTTTTTTCCTTAGGTCAGTTAACCAACCCCCACGACTTGAGTTTTAGGATATAACTAGAGTGAGGGAAGCTCTCTTGCATTTACCTTTCCTGCTGCCTGCATCAATGCTCTTGTAAACATCTTCAATCTCCAGTGAACTTTGTCTTAGATACTTGTCCTGTAATTCTCTCTTTATACATTTACTTCATTGGTTACAATAATGAACTGACAATTTGAAATGAATCTTAATTTGAATGTCAATCAACAGTTTGGTCAGACATATGTCCATCCGTTGCACGCTGGCAGTAATTTATAAGGCTCTTGGAGGTCTCCTCCTGTTCTTCCTCACACAAAGAAGCAGATACGAGGCCTGCTGCTGGGTTGATGACCTTTTACAGCACTGCCCCGCTCTCCTCTTGTAAAACCCTGTCTCCTTCCGTCTCCTCCAGGAGATTGACAGATAAGGAGAGAGCAATTGTATGCTGCCAGCCACCTGCAAAACCATTCCCTTTTAGGAGGTTGTCTGGCTGTTTCTTTTGTGTACCTGTCAGTACACCTGTTGTCACTATCATTTGCACCAAAACAGTTGACATTGATTCACAATCGCTTATGCTTCATAACTGGACAGATTGAGATCCCTGTCAAATAGAATTAGTGTTATCCTGTGATGAGTTGTGGTCCCTTATTTGAGTCGTGTATTCAAAATGTCATGGTTAAAAAATACCGTTCAGAACATTTGTGGTTCAGGAGTTAATTGAGGAGTGATGAGCTAATTTCATGGATTTCATTTGTAATAATTGTAATGGTATATAATGGATAATTCTCTATAATTGATAAATATTTTGTTGTTTTCTAATGGCAAATAAATGCCATCTTTTGTTTTTCAAATCATAAAACCATATTCGTGTTTTATTTTATTTGAACGTTAACCAGTTAACATATATTGAAAAAGTCAGCAATAGTAAACAGAACATTACAAAATGTAATTTGCAATACATGTCATTCAATAAGAGTTGCGACTGAATCCCGATTGTCAAATCAGGGTTCCGAAGTATAACCAGTTGAGAACCACTTGTCTAGACCACTCCAAGCAGACCAAGAACCAGCACTTACTTCCTATGTTGACTGAACTGGACCCAAACCCTTGTAGTCAAATGCAGGTTACCTTAGTTGGAGGTACAAGAAGGATGGGGTTGACCATGAGGACTTCGTAGTACATCTTACAAGGATCATCGTGCAGAGTAAAGGTTACTCTTCCCCAGTCTGGTGCAAAGTCAGGAAGGAGTGCAGTGTCTTAAATAGAGCTACAGAAAAATGTAAGAGACCACCGCACCATTTTCGTTCCTTTCCAGAAAAGTCTAATAGAAAGTTTTGAGTGAGGAACAGAAGTATTAAAAATTAAGAGACCAATGCAAACTGAACGTGTCTGTTCCTCACTCAAAACTTACCTTCTCAACTTTATTGGTGCATTGGTCTGGATGTTTTCTGGAGCTATATTTTCATTTTACAACACAGTGGGGCAAAAAAGTATTTAGTCAGCCACCAATTGTGCAAGTTCTCCCACTTAAAAAGATGAGAGAGGCCTGTAATTTTCATCATGGGTACACTTCAACTATGAGAGACAAACTAAGAAGAAAAAAAATCCAGAGAATCACATTGTAGGATTTTTAATGAATTTATTGGTAAATTCCTTGGTAAAATAAGTATTTGGTCACCTACAAACAAGCAAGATCTCTGGCTCTCACAGACCTGTAACTTCTTCTGTAAGAGGCTCCTCTGGGCTCCACTCGTTACCTGTATTAATGGCACATGTTTGAACTTGTTATCAGTATAAAAGACACCTGTCCACAACTTCAAACAGTCACACTCCAAACTCCACTATGGCCAAGACCAAAGAGCTGTCAAAGGGCACCAAAAACAAAATTGTAGACCTGGACCAGCCTGTGAAGAATGAATCTGCAATAGGTAAGCAGCTTGGTGTGAAGAAATCAACTGTGTGAGCAATTATGAGAAAATGGAAGACATACAAGACCACTGATAATCTCCCTCGATCTGGGGCCCCGTGGGGTCAAAATGATCACAAGAACGGTGAGCAAAAATCCCAGAACCACACGGGGGGACCTAGTGAATGACCTGCAGAGAGCTGGGACCAAAGTAACAAAGGCTACCATGAGTAACACACTACGCCGCCAGGGACTCAAATCCTGCAGTGCCAGACGTGTTCCCCTGCTTAAGCCAGTACATGTCCAGGCCCATCTGAGGTTTGCTAGAGAGCATTTGGATGATCCAGAAGAGGATTGGGAGAATGTCATATGGTCAGACGAAACCAAAATATAACTTTTTGGTAAAAACTCAACTTGTCGTGTTTGGAGGAGAAAGAATGCTGAGTTGCATCCAAAGAACACCTTACCTACTGTGAAGCATGGGGGTGGAAACATCATGCTTTGGGCCTGTTTTTCTGCAAAGGGACCAGGACGACCGATACTTGTAATGGAAATTATGAATGGGGCCATGTATTGTGAGATTTTGAGTGAAAACCTCCTTCCATCAGCAAGGGCACTGAAGATGAAACGTGGCTGGGTCTTTCAGCATGACAATGATCCCAAACACACCGCCCGGGCAATGAAGGAGTGGCTTCGTACGAAGCATTAAGGTCCTGGAGTGGCCTAGCCAGTCACCAGATCTCAACCCCATAGAAAATCTTTGGAGGGAGTTGAAAGTCCGTTTTGCCCAGCGACAGCCCCAAAACATCACTGCTCTAGAGGAGATCTGCATGGACGAATGGGCCAAAATACCAGCAACAGTATGTGAAAACCTTGTGAAGACTTACAGAAAACATTTGACCTCTGTCATTGCCAACAAAGGGTATATAACAAAGTATGGAGATGAACTTTTGTTATTGACCAAATACTTTTTCCACCATAATTTACCAATAAATTAATTAAAAATCCTACAATGTGATTTTCTGGATTTATTTTTCTCATTTTGTCTCTCATAGTTGAAGTGTGCCTATGATGAAAAATAAAGGCCTCTCATCTTTTTAAGTGGGAGAGCTTGCACAATTGGTGGCTGACTGAATACTTTTTTTACCCCACTGTATATTCATGATTCATTTACTTTTATCTTTCTGAAATTTTTTAAGATGAAGAAAATGTTAGACACATGTGGGAAGATAATTTGTGCTTGGCAGACATTTATTTGTATCATCACCTCACCCTTCAAATTATCCCACCAATCAATTTTCTTTCTTCCAGTGCATTTCGCATCAACGCCCTCCATCTTCACCATTTTGTTTTGGTGTTCAGCAAAGGCAATCTAACAGGAGAAGACAATTCAAAATGTTGGATTTAGCATTGTGTAAAAATGTATACACTTTAGCAATGAGTGGTCTAGCAGCCTAAGCTACCTCCAGGGCTCATATTCTAGCACCATGAATTTGGCCGTAAACAATTTTTTTTTTATAATTCTGAAAATACATATATAAATAGAATGGAAATAAAACAGCTGATGCAGTGTCCTAGTAGAGTATACTAGTATAATAGTAGTAAACATACTAAATCAAGAGTAGTATTCTGTAATGACAAGTGGAAATGTGCTATGGAACCCCCTGATTGAGCACAATGTAACAAACCAAAAACTATGAAAACAATTCCAGAAATGAATCCGGTAAGCTTGCTGACATGATTCTGTGGAAAAACTGCTTGCAATTTTTGGGGGGAATGAATTGGAATAGCCAAACCATTAAAACAATGCGATTTGGTCTCTGTCCTTTTGTTAGGACAGCCTAAACATGAGAAACAAAGTTGGCATGTTCTCTCTAGATCAGAATATATTCAAGTTAGTTAAATAATGAATATGGCCTTAAATCAGCTTAAATTTGAGGGGATGCACCTCCAAATTTATAATATGTAGCCCCCTCTTTGTCAAGGTACCAAAGGTTATTGGACAGCTAACTCAAAAGCTGTTTCATGGACAAGTGTGGGCTTATTATTGCTTAATCAGTTAAGCAGATAAAAGGTCTGGAGTTGATTCCTGGTGTTGCATTCGCATTTCGAAGCTGTTGCTGTGAGCCCAAAACATCCGTCCAAAGGAGCTCTCAAAACATGTGAAACAGGCCATCCTGTTGCGAGAAACAAAATCTAACAGAGATAGCAGGAACATTAGGAGTGTCCAAATCGCCAGTTTGGTACATTCTGAGAAGAAAATGCACTGATAAGACCTGCAACACAAAAAGGCCTGGATGTCCACGGAAGACAACAGTAGTGGAGGATCGTAAGGTCCTTTCCATGGCAAAGAAAACCCCCTTCACAACATCCAGCCAAGTGAAGAACACTCTCCAGGAATAGGTATCATTATCCATGTCTACCATAAAGAGAAGACTTAAACAAGAGCAAACCATCTATAAGCCTCAAGAATAGAAAAGCCAGACTACATTGAGCCAGCCCAGTTCTGGAACAGCATTCTTTGGAGAGGTAAAACTAAGATTATCCTGTACCAGAATGATGGGAAGAAAATAGTATGGAAAAGGCTTGGAATGGCTCATGATGCGAAGCATACCACATTGAAGCAACTGAAAATTGCCAATCCAACATCTTTTTATTTATTTAATGACTCTTCAATATTTATTATAGACATGTATACCTATGTTCTTAATTTCTATCCTAGAAATATGTTTCTGTAAAGTGTGAATATGCAGGGATAAACAGTTTGCCTGTTATTGCCTAGCTTGCTTGCTTTTCGAGATAACACCACATTGACACATGAGATGGCCCCAGAACAGATCAGAATGTGTCCCTAGTTGATAAGGGGTCTAATACTTCATGGCTAGTTATATTATCCTCAGGTCAGTAAACCAACCCCCACACCTTTGGTTAGGGAATATAAACCAGAGTGGAGTTTGGGAAACCTGCATTTCTGCTCTTGCAAACATCTTGAATTTCCAGAGAAAATCTTTCTATGATATTTGTACTATAATTGTAATAGTCTCTCTATATATGAAATGATTTTGTTACATTCCTTCATTGATTATTTAGAATTAAAATAAAACAGGTAAAAATCCAGTTCCTTCAACATCATCTGTAAAACAAGGTGGCGGTAGTGTGATGGCATGAGCATGCAGGGCTTCCTATGGCACTGGGTCACTAGTGTTTATAAATGAGGCAACAGAAGCAGCCGGATAACGTTTGAAGCGTTTAGGGATATATTATCTGCTCAGATTCAGACAAATTCAGCTAAGTTGATTGGACAGTGCTTCTCTTTACAAATCGACAATGACCAAAAACATACCCCAAAAGCAACCTAGGAGTTTTTTTTTAAGCAGAGAAGCAGAATATTCTGCAATGACTGAGTCAAACACTTGATCTCACCCCAATCAAGCATGCATTCACTTACAGACAAAAGTTAAGGCAGAACGACCCAAACAAACAACAACTGAAGAATAGCGTCAATGCATCAAAGGAGGAAACCCAGCGTTTGGTGATGTCCGTGCATTCCAGACATCAAGCAGTCATTGCTGCAAAGGATTCACGACAAAGTATTAAAAGTAAACATTTTATTTATTAATTTGTCTAATTACATTTGAGCCCCTAAAATAAAAGGACTGTGTATGAAAAAGATTGCCATTCCTAGATGTTTCATACAACATTTTTGTTCAACTCCTTGAATTAAAGCTCAGAATCGGCACTTCAATAGCATCTTGGTTGTTTCATATCAAATCCATTGTGGTGGCGCAAAGAGACAATACTATGAGAATTGTGTCAGTGTCCAAATATTTCGGAACCTAACTTTTAAGTCCTATATAAGTCACAAGTCATACAGCTAAAGTCCAAGTTAAAACAAGTCATAAGCAAGTATTTTCACATTTTACCAAGTCATAATGTGACTTGAGTTGTGCTGGAGTCCAAGTCATGTGACTGAAGTCCCCATCTCAGCCAGATCAATCTAAGAGCCAAGGCAAGAGGCATAGACCATCCCCTATAAACTTTCTGCCATATATATTAACAGATTTTATGTAGGCTAATGGAATAAACCATTTCCTGAGCCATATTTTCTTTTTTAACATATGCTGTCATTAGTTTGTATACCCGATGCACTTTGCACACCAACTATTTGGCCTCTATGGAACTCTGTTATTTGACTCACAAATACTTTGTCAAACCTCTTTTACTGCTGACACTTATTCACTAATTGGCAATTGTTGCCCAAAAGAATCCTTTACTGCACCAATGCCACAAAAAAGTCCATTTACAATATGCCCGACAATCCTTTACAAGCCTCATAGCTTCTGGCAAACTGCAAGCCTCATAAACAACTATTACCAAACACTGCACGTTGTCAATGATAGTAAAGGGGGCCATACAGAGTATGGGTATGCAGACTTTTGAACAGGGGTCAGTTCATTTTTTTATTTGTTGCAGTATTTTGTTTTATGTTTTTGTTGTGACCTACAGTTGAATGTGGATCCCATATAAAATAAAAGATGTGTTTTGCCTGCTCACTCATGGTTCTTTAACAACTGGTACATATACTACCAATCCTCCAAGGGTACGCCAACTTTTGAAAACAACTGTATTGGTAATTGCCAGCTGTAGCTTCCACAGCAGTTTGACACCGACATCAAACCTAATAGGGGACATTCTGCACTTCAAATGTTGTTGAAATAATTTGTTTGTTTGCTAAACGACAAAAGAAAACTAAGCGTCTATTAGCATGTAAAAAAAATTTCAAAATATATTGTATTAGTAATTTACCTCATAGAGAAAAAACCAATTCCAGACCAGACTGATGAGAAAGCAGATGGCAAATATTCGCTTGAACTGGACAAACCAGGATACTGTAGACCACAGCTCGGTGCAGATGATGCCCACCATGATTAAGACACACACAGCCATCTGGAATTAAAAAACATTAAAATAATAGCATTTGATGTAACCACATACTATATTGATATGCTGAAGTCTACACAGGAAGACTTTACATAACATTGGTCATGTACATTTATGAAACAAGCTTAGACACCAGAAGATTAAAAGGGCAATTTGTAAGATTTTTTCTGCATTACTGTATGACTTTTTAGTTAGCGTTTATATAATCTTTTTCTAATAAATTAATCTGAGTGACTGTCTCACCAGTTCATCTATCAGTTTGATTACAAGTCAATGCAATCTTCTTACACTTGCTTTAGACACTTGCAATACTATCCTCCCTATTCGATTCCACCCTGGTCTAGGTAGTACGGTAAGGGCAGAAGGGAAGGTGAGGAGTCATGTGATTGACTAGAGGCAGGATTCTACACAGAGGTGTTGTGTAATAAAAGATGGGTTTTGAAAGGTTTGTGAAGGTGCCATGTTGTCTGGCGTCTCAACTTAGTGGGACATCTTTATCTCACTATTTGCCTCCTGAAATGAATTGACATACAAGTGAGGGGGAAAAGTATTTTCTCCACATGATGTATTGCATAATTGCTGAGATATTAAACATGAACTCACAATACTCGTAATAGAAAATATCTTAAGAAATAATATGGGTCAACTGGAATGCGAGATCTTAAAACGAGTTAAGCCGTTTAGACACATTTTCTGTCAATGGGGCTGAGATCTATGAGTCCTTGAGTATTAGGACTAGATGTTTGAGATTGTGAAATCTTGTTTTGTTTTCTCTTATAGACGTAGCAAATCATGGCATTGAGTTCTAAGAAAGCTGTGCAGTGCGTGTCAGTGCTCATTAAAGCCATTCATTTCAGCACCTCCATGCATCTGTGAACATCATCAAAATAAGTTGAATTTATTCTGAAGAATATAAGGGTGGTGTATTTTAGCTTAATTCGTTTTTAGAGGCTAATCAAAAAAAGTGTGTTCTTTGAAAATAGGAATATGAAAGAAAAAAAACTAAGACCTGAAATACAAACACATTCTTGTATTCCTCAAATTCATGTGTCATTTAAAACCAAAATCCTGTAATTCATTATTTTTTAGACTAGTCAATGCTAATGAAGGTGAACATAACAGATATGGGGGTCTGAAAGGCAAGGCGGTTTTAGACTCGTGTAAATCCTTTTTTTGTTATATGATTATTATTTTTTTTAAATAGTTTAGATGTTGAAGCAGGAAATACAGTACCATATTTTTGGTTTTATAGTTTGTGCTTGGTTTTATTCGATAAACCACCCAAGTCAAAAGAGAAAATGCAGTCATAATAAGAATACAATCATTTTGTTTTTCCAACAACTGAACTCTCATTGTTAAGCTTTATTTTACACATTGTAATTATAGCAGTGATGAAGATGCAACTGAAAACATTTAGCTTTTTCACGACTCCATAGTTTAGCTATATCAAGAGTGTTGCAGCAGTCTGAAAAGCATGTTACAATTTTAGACTTTTCATGAATCTGCCTAATAGTTATGCACACTGTGATATTAGGTGTTATTCACTGCTGCCACACACGCCCTCATTACAGCAACAAATTGAGCATTCAAGTAAATATGGTTTGGATTTGTAAAATATGCATAGAAATTATTCGATCAGAATACTCCCTTGCCTATTAATGGTGCACACAGTGTATAATCAGTCAACTGTCAACAATGACAGGATTCAGAAAGGTTTCTTTTTCTCTTCATTTATAAAAAATGAATATTCTTTATGATCAATAAAAACAATTACAAACCAAAACGATTTAAATACCTAAAATAAAAAGTCGGTTTGTCTGTGTTAGAGAACTGTGAGAGAACAGAAAATGGAGCCGATGAATACATGATGTTGCCAAGCTAAGTTAATGTTACTGTGATTAGCTGGTTTTCTAGTTTTAAAGAACAAAAATTACAAGCAAGCTGGGTAGATTACTATAACTTATATCATAATTATTATATATAACCAACCAACTGGTCTACGGGTAAATTAATATAAACAAGCTAGCTTGGTGTCCGCGTACATTAGTACAGTATGCTTGAGTCAGCTAGCCAGCAAACTGGCATGCCACCAGTCAGCAACCTCCACGTTGGCTAGCTCGCAGTGGTTGCTATTGATATCTAAGTGAGAATAAGCTGATGTACTAAATTTGGAGATTCATATTCTTACTCCAATATAAAAAAATATAGATATTCAATTTGAATAATATTATAAAGGAAGATTCACAGCCCCTTTTGTGTACCTGAGCGTGAGACGTTGCTACAGGGAGACCGCAACACATTGAACACAGTGCATTCCTTCAAATTCATGCCGTGTTGAAGTAAATGCTTCATCATATTGGAAATGCTTCCACACTTGCATAAAATACTTTCACTGTGGGTTTAACATTATGATGTTTCATTAAAAATTATTCTAAAGCTAAGGCAACCTTTTAAGCCTTTGCTGTGGTCAGCCATGGTCCAGGATGTAAACAGAAGTGTCTTCGCAGTTCTTACGTGCTAGCTTTGTTGATGTACTTTAAGAAATGGCGTGACATAAGGTCTGCCGTCCGCGGACCTAAGAATACAAAATTTAAATAATTTAGAAAGAAAGAATGTCTATGAACTAGGATAATGCTAGATAATCTGTGAATAGGCCCCAGGTTCAAAAATAGCAAAACTTTCCTTTAAGCCTTGTGCCAAACTCTACAGCTGGGGCACAGGGTTGCTCACAGCTGAACATGAGACTATCTGATAGACTGTACAGCATCAAGATCGAGCTTCACACTTGAACTTAGATTAAATAGTTTGACACGCATTTGGATAGATATTAGTCATATTTGGTCAAAAATGGACAGGGATCTCAAAACGTGTGAATAAACTGGAGCATGGGAACAATATGAGCTAAAAAAATCACAAGCTGATATTAGGGGATATAATGGTCCAGTTTTAAAGTATCTACTGTGTAAACAGACTTGAAAGAGAAAAATAGAAAACATCAAGGATTGTGAAGGAAAGATGAGTCTGCAAAAAAATTAAGAGATTACTCACAAAAATTAGACCACCACAAATGTTTCTTAAAACAGCATCTCTATATGTATGGCAGCCATTCCATTCCAGTGTCTGTTAAATTCCAACACAGACACACCTCATACTACTTAATGAGGTACTGATTACGTGATGATCTGAACCAATTCTAATTTAATGAAGAAAAGTATAGACCTTTGCTGTGGTTCTCACTGTCCTCTTGCAATAGGACCAGTTCGATGGCAAAAACAGTGCCAGCAGTACCTCAAAGGCAATTTGAATACAAAAATAACTATTCAGCATGACAAAAGAGTTGAAAAGAAAAGCTTTGAGTGAGGCAAAGAAGGGTTCAATTCGGGCATTGCTGGCAGAGGGATACAGTGAGCGTCAGGTTGCTTCCATCCTGAAAATGTCAAAGACGGCAGTTCTTAAGAACTGGGTCAAGCAACAGACACTGGAGACCAAGCTACAGACTGGCAGAGGGCAAAAACGACCTGACCGAGATGACCGTCAAATCATTTGAATGTCACTCAACAACTGTAGGATGACATCAAGTAACATACAAAAAGAATGTCAAACAGCAGCTGGGTTAAAGCGCACAGCGAGGACGGTTTGAAAACAACTCCTAGGGGCAGGGCTAAAGTCATGCAAAGCTAGAAACAAGCCCTTCAATAATGAGAAGCAAAGAAGAGCCAGGCTGAAATTTACATCTCGTTTGTTTATTTTGCACCCCCATCTCATAGAATGGCAAAAAAAGTTTTACGACATACATTTTTGCATTAGATTATGCAAATTTATTTTTCAAATATGTATGAAGTTTTGTGAGATAGATATTTTCTGATATTTCCATGCCTTTATAGTGATATTACATTGTTTTAGGTTGAAATAAATGGATAAAATAACGAATAGAAGGTCGAAAATATAGGCACCCAAATAAAATTCTGTTCCTCTACCTAGAAATAAACCCTTTTAAAATCATTTAGAAAGACATTACATTCCTCCTTTCATACCGCAATACACCTAATGGCAACTAGAGCAAAGCCCTAGATCGGTATTTTGCAGTTATATACATAGTAAATCTTTTTCCATGAAAACCAATAGCTTCCCTATAACCATGCAGAAAGAATAATATTTTTACATCATTTGTTTATATAGAAACGTTGATGTGGGATACCGTTGTTCATAAATAGCTTTGTACTTACTTCATATATGGATGGTTCACGTCTCTGAGCTGTTGGAGCTGTCTGGCCATTACGCTTACGCATTGCATCCAGATACTGTTTGCATACAAATGATCATATTCTAAATACTGCTGCCCGTTCAAATCTAGTCTAAAACGTTGATCTATAATGTCCTTTTTCGGAATGAAAGCGATGCAGGAATGAACGCGAAGCAAGTCTCGGTTGATACTCCATTTTGTCTGCAGCTTGGGTAAGGAGGAGCCACTAGATCTGAGGTCGTGCCTTAGACCATGTGATTCCCGGGGAGACCTTATCTGAATTGCTATTAGAAGCCAGGAATCAGATGACCTAGCACAACGTTGTTATCGTATGGTCAATGAAGAATAGAATAAGGAACAGCAGATGCACTAAACTCCATTACATGGAGTGCATAACGGCCACCATTTTGGTGCAACCTGGGTTTTTTCTTACATAGGCTGTGATGCACGTAGGTAAACAAACGTTACGTCAATCGCTACATTGAAATTAGCCGCTAACCGGTGAGTAAAATATAATAATCATTCGGTATCAATTAATACACTTACACAACTAGTCAGCATCTGAGGCTGCACGAAGAGGGTTAAAAGGTAGATAGTTTTGACAAAATACTTAATAATGAATACACTGGCTTATAGTTACGAGTATCAGGGGAAGAGACAGTCGCAGGAGTTTGCGGAAGTAATTTGTTTAAGTACTTAAGTTCAAACACCGTATTGTAAACAAACTGAGCATGGCATTATTGTTTATTTTACTAACAGAAATATTTCACCCTACACTTTTCCTAACCGGAAAACTAAATGGGGTTGATAGTTTACTCCTCCCTCCCCACCTGAGCCCCTCCTTAAGTCCTTGGTACCAAATATATACTGGAAATATTAAAGTCTGGAGACAACATTAGCATAAATCACTGGTGTGACCCTGGTGCCGGGGTAAAGCACCAGTGGAAACGCTCTAACTACAGCAAATGGAGGATTATTTAACACATGGACAGTTTGAAGGACAATAATTTATAAAAAATCATTATTTCTAACCTTGTCAATACATATCCAATACATTTTGCTATATTTCCTATTCATGTATGCTGTCATGGAAGACAAGGACATTTCTAAGTGAACAAACTTTTAAACAGTTGTAGGTCATTACAAAAACTATTGAGGAAAAAACCATTCTACTTCTCTGCATCACATTCTCACCTTAATGATGGTGTCCATCTCGACACCAAACGTGTCCTCAAAGTGCCATCTCCAAGCCTCATAGTCATGCGGTTTCAGTTCAACCAGGATCTCGCTTAGGGCATCGTCAAGAGCCCCTGTCCTCCAGCTATCCATGCCCTTCAAAAACTTCCGAATCTCTGCCAATGCATGCTGAGAAAGTCTCACTTTGGCGTTGTAGTACATATCATCCACGAAATCACTGGGCTGGTGTATGGAAAGAAATACAAATGCACAAAATATAGGCACATGAAAGACAGCCTCTAACTAACAAGATTGTAACAAATAATGCAAAAAAAAAAATTAAGGGAACACAATAAACACAGTACAACATAAATAAAACTTCAGGGATATCAATCTGACCAGTTAAGAAGCATAAGCGATTGTGAATCAATGTGTTTTGGTGCATATGAAAGTGATATGCTACTATAGCATGCTACTGGTGTGCATGATTCTGTCCAAACTGTCAGAAACAGACTCCATAAGGGCCCATAGTTTTCTAGTGGGACCTGTTCGCACAGCCCAGCACTGTGCAGCTTGATTGGTATTAGCCCGAGAACACCAGAAATTACTGAGTCACATTGAGTTGCTGTGATGAAATTCCCACAAGTTTGAACAGCCCTTGACTTCAATTGTTTACTTTAAGAGTTTGAATCCCAAAAAATTTGGAAAGTAATCTGTATTAGTATTCACATAACTGGATTAGCATTCACATAACCTTTCCCACTAGGAAAGTTATAATTAGGAGTTTCCAACTAAGTGACTGCAGGCTAGGAGCATCATATCAATTGCCAATAAGAAAAATACTTACCATGCCAACATTTTCAATCTCCTTCAAAAGCTTGCTGAGGAATCGCTTGAACACCGGGGTACAAGAAGGCTCCTGGGAAATATGTTTACTCTTCTGCTTGTAATCTTCAATCTGGAGGTGTAAAAATCCAAGAAAGTGACAGATCAATCATCGCCTTCTCACTACTGTCATGTATAACCATTAAAGAGATGTTCTCCAAAAGAATGTTTGTTATTAATAAAAAATACATTAATATTTACCACTCTTTGTAAGTGTTCCAGTTTAGTGTTACACTCCTTTCCTTCCACTTGATTAGATTCCTGGATGTATTCCCTTCTTTTAGTGGGTACATTGGGATAATTACTCTGCTGAGAAAATGACTAATTAGTTTGCCAATTAAATAAATAAAACGCAACAGTATTTTTTCATACTTTGTGTACGTTAACACTGCATCTGTGTGCATACAGCCCTACAGATGATTGCACTGGGTCATGAATCAGAACCGAATGAGCAGAGGGTGAGAAGGTAAAACCCTTAATTTACTGTGCAAGTTGCATTTGTCTGGCAACACAGCCACCCACGCAATTGCAAAAGAGCTAGCAACCAAGTAAGGTACTGTCAGCTGTAAACAGCCAATCCAGTAAAGGTTGGAGGCGCTCCAGTGTCTTCTTCCAGGAACAGTTGTCCACCCACCATGCTCCTTATCGAAGCCCAAACAATTCAATATTAAATAACTAAATACGTTCAGTGTTGTATTTATGAGAGGCTTATTTGACAACTGTTTTCATTGGTCATTACGTCATTGGTTGTTACCACGCAATATCAATTGCGTTTGTCTATTTAGTTGACGGTTATTCGAAAAAAAAAACTTTACAGAGCGATGTTAATAGTATTTTAACGCAACAATTCTTGACACCAAAACATATTCTCTTACATGTTTAGCAGATAAAGTTGAGTCCAATTACCAAGCCAAGGAGGTAACTTTGACCCAAATTGAAAGTTTTGGGGAAATGTATGCCGAGCCAATTGAAAAGGTGCAAAACCGACAGATGTCTGTCATGGAATTTCTTGAAATTATATATACTTAATTCTACAGTATAAATGTATAAAGGAGTTACTGACTAAACTATGGAGACTCAATATTTAGATAAGGAAAGGAATGTGGGCAAGGGGGATCTGGTATTTGTTTATGGTCATCAATGAATGGTATCGGTAGATCACTGGGTCTTCCGTCAATCTGTTAAAACCATCAGTGTATCTGTTCTATTGTCCAGATGGTGCGTCCCTTCTGAGTTGAAAAGTTTACCTACAGTATCCTTAAGTCCTTGGTAAGGTTGGGGGACAGCCTGCCCCTTGGGTAAAACCTAGGTATTGATAGAACAATGCATTGCTGACATTGGACAGATGGGCAATCTTACCACACCCCTTTTCCCTGTATAAGTACTGATGATTGTCCTGTATTAATTTAAAGATTATTCACTTTTAATTTGTGACTTGTGTACTCCCTCCTTGTAAGCAATTCACTTACTAAAGAATTGTGCAAGGGAGTTTCGCTGTCTTATCAATCATTTTCGTAAACAGTATGGACTTTTGAAACAGCCATCACACGTATTGACACGGAATCCTTGTAGACCAGCCTGCATTGACGTTAGGGCTGCACAATTATCTGACATAAAACTTTTGAAGATTAAATACCTGGAAACATTTAGTTTGAATACTTGTTTTTTCAATGTTAGCGAAGACGTCTGCTTCAAGCTAGCAAGTGGCAACAAGATATTGTCTCTCACACCAGCATGGTTATTACAATTTATGGCTTACATGTTGGTGCCTACAAACAAACTTAATATGGGAGAAAATATACCTCAAGGGTTGAGAAAATTTGCCCAACCAGCTATGGCAATAGCACATTGCATTAAATAAGCAGTATAGTTTGACACAGGTTGCACCTTCAGATTGATAATAACTAGAATAGAAAACACTGGACTTTTTTGTGTTTTCTCAGGATTCTTATTCAGTTTAAGAGCACATTATGTAGGCTATGATCTCTATTTTCAAGTAAGATTATCTACGCTGTTTACAACCATGTTTGAACATTTCAAATCATAACTAATTGCAATATTTGTCAAAGAAATTGTGATTCAGTATTTTATCCAAATCGTGCAGCCCCATTGACGTACAGTATTGTCAGACACTATATTTTGCTTATAGATGCAAAATATAAATTTGCCAATCAAGAAACTCAATAATCAACAAACAAAATTTCATGTACTATTGGGTCCTGCAATCAATTATTTATTTTAAAAAATGTACGTTGTCTGCTTGATACATTATTACCTATGAATTAGGGATAGGGCGAATAAACACAAAGCTCCAAAGCACTGTTCAGTTTTTCGAGCTCAAGTGTTTTGATGCAGTGTACCAGAAGCTTGTTTCAAAGTGCGTCACCTTGTGACCAATGATGTTCGAAGCTTCAGACGTCACACAATCACTTTAGAGTTCCAACCGGGCCCGACAGGTGATGTTTTCGGAATGGCTGTTTTGATAACGCGTGCATAAAATAACTAATATACAAATAATCAATACTTGTAAATTCTGGTTATAACAAGGCAATTACTGACTGAATAGAAACAGAAAACAAAAAATACTTTCATTTTGGTTGACAAAAACAGGACTAGACAAAATTATCTTGGTGATAAGTCTTATTTAACTACCATAGTTGGAATGTAGGATTTTAGAAAAAGAGGTTCTCAGTGGGCTTTTTCATGACATGCTTTCAGATGTCATCAAAAGCCTCCTGAAAGGGCATCATCCCAATATATATGCACAGGCAAAGACCACAATGTGTTGCCTAGAGACGTGGGTAAATCCTAATTTGTTAACTATCAAAACATTTTGGAATCTTCGGTTTTCCCCTCGTTCTTACATATCAATGATATTTCCATCCATGTGAATTAAACTGTACAAACAATACAATTCAGAAATGTCACACTTTCATAACGTGCACAACGCTCCGCTCAGCATTAGAATGAATAGGCCTAACTGCACCAAATATCAACATTGTAAGCGAAATATTATATGTTCCATTGGCCTTATTTGAAATGGTGATATGTTTAGACTACTATAGGTTTGAGGAAATAACTGTAATTGGACTGAAATATTACTAAAATATAAAGGGCATTTTGTTGAATTAAATGGCTCACCGTTAGTCATTTTGACAATAACTAGATGAAATAACTATTTAACTGAATGATATTTTAGTATAATATCACATAATCAATGATGTCCGAAGCTTTATTGGACCACGTGTCTAATACTGTAGCACAACCGTACAACTCCAGATTCTTCCTGTTGCGGGTAATACAATTTTTGCATGCAAAGCCTTTCTTCCTTAAGAAATTCCTCTTTTATTGAGAATACCCTTTTCAATGGTCATAGTTACACATTCATCCCTACCATTACATCGAATACACTGCTCCAGGCTAAATACAATATATCAAATTCAAACATGTCATAACATTTTTATGTTTTTCAAAACCAAACGTCTTAATGTTACTCAGGAAGTATAGGTGCTTCCTGGACCAGGTGAGGTCATTCTTTGTTGAACACACTGAGAGAAAGTAGGCTTGAGAAACTTAACACAACACAGATGTACTGACTAACTCTGAGCAGAGGTGTATAGATAGGACGTGTTGCCTGATGCTGATGGTTCCCACACATCCTGTCCATACCTCCTGCTAGGAGTTGCCCATGTGACAGTCACAGGCTTGAGGGATAGGACCATTGACCATATGCTGGAACATCCCATACAAGCATAATTTGTATAGGCCTTTCTTATTGGTGGGTATTTGAGGGTTTTGTCCATTGGCCGCCTCCCCTGTATTGTGGTATAAGTATTGAGTTCTTCCTGTATTCTTTGGATAGGGAGAGAGAGAGAGAGAGAGAGAGAGAGAGAAACTATGTACTGTTAACATCGACGTCTCATGCTGAATAAAGATGGCTCTCCTCTGACTTTCTGGTTGCATGACTTTTGTTCTTGGATATAACCTAAATGGAAGCCAACAACACTGAGGAACATGAAGTCAGAGGCTCTCCCCACTGCAGCTGCATCAATGTGTATGGGGGCATGATCCCTCTCTGCTGCTTCCGGAAGTCGACGATCATTTCCTTATTCTTGCGTTAAAAGGTTTTGTCCTAGCACCATGCTCCTAAGTCACCTACCTCCTCTCTGTATTCGGTCTCATCAACGTTGGAGATGAGAGCCAAGATGGTGCAAACTTTAGGATGACAATGTGGCCACACAGTCATGCGTGAACAGGGAATATAGGAGGAGACTGAGTACACAGCCTTGATAGGCTCCGATGTTCAGGGCCAGTGCAGAGGTGAGGTCCCTCATTCTCACCAACTGGCATCTGCTTGTTAGGAAGTCCAGGATCCAGTTGCAAAGGGAGGTGTTAAGGCCCCAGGATCCTGAGCTTGGTAATGAGCAATTGTGGGTTTGATTACAGGCTCAATAGGGCCAGAAATAAATAACTTTTCTGAAACGCAGTCTATTCTCTGTGAGATGAAGGCCTTTCCATTTGAGAAATTGCCAAGAAACTGAAGACCTCGTACAATGCTGTGTACTACTCCCTTCACACAACAGCACAAACTGGCTATAGGCAGAATAGAAATAGGAGTGGGAGGCCTTGGTGCACAACAGAGCAGGTGGACAAATACATTATGCTTTGATTCCACTGGTGAAAAACACTGGTGATTTACACTAAAGTCCAGAAATGTTTGATTCCATTGACACGGACCAGTCCCAGTTGGCCACTAGGCTGTGGCAGAGTAGCCCAGCTCTCACTTGGTGCCAAGCCCGGGACATTGGGATTTATGGCGGGGTTTGCAGGTTGCTGCGTTACATGCGGTGAAAACAAGGCATGTTGTGCATTTCAAAAATAGCAATGCTTTATGCTTCTCGTAATGGTTTTTCATTCAAACAAACAGATCCCCGATATAATAAAATAAAGCAAGAGTACAGGGAAGCAAAGACTGAAGATTGTACAACGTCTTTAACTCAATAGAAAAACGGAGTGCTGAGACCAAGATGTGGCCGGTAGGACCTATCACAAAACAAAATTACTTTAATTCTCTATTAAATTCTACTCTATTGACAAAGTACTCTTAAGTAGTAGTACTATTTTACTACTATTAAACAAAATAATGAATACACTGGGATACAGTTGTAGTGTCACGAGTGTAGGTGGAGAGGGAGCCGGTCACAGTTTGAGGAAGAAACTGGTTTCATTAATCAAGTTCAAACACCATATTTTAAACAAGCTAAGAATGGCGTTATTGTTCATTTTATTTTACTAGCAGAAAAATATCACATTTGAATTTTTGTAAACGGAAAACCAAATCACATTGATAGTTAAAGAAGGGCTCAGGTGGGAGGGAGTTAAGTCCTTGGTAACAAATGTTTAGTCGAAACAGGAAAGTCTAGAGCCAGCAATAGGATAAATTAGCCCTAGCAATAGCCCTGGTATCAATAGCACCAGTGGAAATGCGTCATTATTACAGTGCCTAGTTTGAGAAACAGACACCTTACAGGCCCGCAACTGGCAGCTTCATTAAAAAGTAACCTCATAACACTAGGCACAAAAGTGACAAAAGAATGCCATATCTCAGACTGGTCAATAAAAAGCAAAGATTAAGATGAACAAATGAACACTGAACTGAGGAAGATTGGAAAAAGTGTTTGGATCACAAAGAACAAAATGTGTGAGAGGCAGACCCAATAAAAAGATTGGAATGGAATGGTATTTTTGTCAAATATAATGACCTCTCATCTTTGTTCATTAAGAAGTTAAGTGACACAAAGTTATTCTCATACACACAAGCTCTCATTCCTTTTACCCGATGTTCATTCACCTTCCATTAAGAAGTCTTGTTAAAAAATAGGCCCGAGATTGACCATAACACATTTTGAATAGTTAAACGTGTAATTAGATACTGGTCAGAAAAATATAAAAAATGAAGTGTAATTATGAATATTTACAACTGGCAAATGGCACCGATTCGGCGGAATGACCCTCGTACTGTACCTCAGAAGGCTTTCTCATGGTCTTGGTGCTTGCATCGTAGTTCAACATATCATATGGATCAATCCATTCGTCATTGTCCATCTGCCCTTGAGCAACAAGCAACAGGCTGCATAGAACTGTGATGTACATCTTGACAACACTAATAATCTTAATTTAAAGACGGCTACCAAACTACTCCGATTAGTCTAGATTAACTACTGGCATCCCGCAATTTATAGGACAACATGTGTAAACGAAACTAGCTAACTGACACACAAATTACTTCGATGACAATATACGCTAGCTGCAGCAAATATTATCTATCTAAATCACATTGTGACTGAATCGCGGGCTAGAAAACGTTAGCATACTGTTTTACATTGCAAAAGCACTAGCTCGCTAACGTGCTCATTATGAAAAATACAACATCTAGAAATTATACGAAACTTTCGAAAATAATGACCGTGTAGCTAAAGTTAGCCAACTCAGCCTTTGGTACCTAACGTCGGCGTTATAAATAAACGTTTGATAATTGAGCAAGAAATAATACAGAAAAAGGAAGCATTGCTTTGGAAAGATCAGCGTTTTATCAGCATATTATCAGCGTCTTATGAGCAACATTAAAAGATCACTTCCGGGTCACGAAAATGAGGATTTTATTTTCAAAATAAAAGAGACCAAAATATTACTAGAAAACTGAGAGTTTATTAGAGTTTATTAATTGTTTACGAAAATATTCCTCTCAAAACATATAAAACAATTCATGTTTGACCATATTAAAGAGTAAATTCAATAAAAAGTGGGTATTAAAACACATTGCAGGGGCAAAATTCAGAAAATGCCAATGACTGAATATGGAATAAATATTGCCTCACTGCTCATTAACTATTGAATATTCCACAGAGAAAGCAATGTAGGAACTGCTCAGGAGAGTGAGTAGAGTAA
>JACXGJ010007391.1:8705-30778 GCA_016801105.1 Esox niger | reverse complement strand
AGGCCTTCAAGCATGCACGCACACACACACCGATAATGTATAGGCCTTCAAGCATGCATGCACACACACACCGATAATGTATAGGCCTTCAAGCATGCACGCACACACACACCGATAATGTATAGGCCTTCAAGCATGCACGCACACACACCAATAATGTATAGGCCTTCAAGCATGCACGCACACACATACAGATTATGTATAGGCCTTCAAGCATGCACGCACACACATAGTCACAGATACTGCTTAATCACCCCGCTGCTGTTTGAAATTTGAAATGAAATCTATCAATTAACAAATAGGATTTCACAGTTTACAGTAAGGTAAATAATAAGCAGGCGAACACATGGGATTACTGTGAAACCAAAATCCGCGTCTCTTAGTTGTAAATGTTGAAACCATGAGAGCGACAGGGCAGCGGAGGGAAAGAGCAGGAGGGAGAGAGAGGTGGAAGTTGGGCCTTGCCAGGTCCCTGTTGACATCATTCCGAAACACTCCCATATCGGAGAAGGGTATTACAGGAAGAAAGAAACCCGGAGACTGACAATGTAGTGAGACAAAACAATGTCAGGGTGAAGAGTCTGCCAGATGGCCACAGACAGAGAAACAGAGAGACAGAGAGAGAGAGAGAGCGAGAGAGAGAGAGAGACAGACACGGAGAGGGAAATGAGCTAAGCCATGTGATGTAGTGAACCAATGGTGGTCTGGTGGCGCTATGCTGAGACGAGATTCCATTGTTTTCAAATGTTCAAAGGTCACTGAGAGAGGTAGAAAAGAATGCAGAGACAGAAAGTAATTGTTCTTCTTGTTAATTGATAAGACATCAGTGTCTTTTTATGTCCTTTTCAGCTCAGATTTTGTGCCAAGCAATTTCCGTAAATTGCATATGAGATGGTGTGTTTGATTTTTATTGATTTTGAACGTCAATATATTCTTTAACTGTCTGGAGCCATTCTATTAGACATCTGTCAAACAACAGCAAGAGTGTCTGTGTCAAAAGGTCATGGCGTAAAATCAATTCAATCTGAATTGAAAAAATAAAATATAATCAAAACTACAGAAATTATAATAGATCTACATTCATAGAATTTTCAGCTGCATGCCAATAATCACAGAAATAAAAGCCAATAGATTTTCAGTGGGGCAATTAGACCTTGTTGAAGATCAAATACAACAGCCAGGCGAAATGTGTGTGACAACCTAGCATAAAGATGAAGAAAGTTTTAAATGAATAAGTCCTAGTTCTATTTCATTGGAGCCCAAACCCGACCAGGACAAATGGGTTATAATCAAATTGTCATGTAATGATCTGGACTGATAGTTGCATCCTACCTAAGAAGACAAGCTTTAGGGTTGAAGGGTTTTCTTAACAATTCTTAAACAATAAAGGCATAATTTTCAGACTGTTGTTTAGACTTTGTAGTGTGGCAAAATTATCTACCAAAAATAAAAATGATTAATTTAATGCGCAGCACTGACTCGTTAAGTTTAAGTTTAAAGATCTTGCAGGTGAAGTCGCTGATGTAGTTGCACAGGTCCAAAAGTTCGGTATTAGCTGTTCCGAAAGCATAACATTTAGCTCTATGCTAATGTAACATGCTAACGTAACCTTTTTTAACTTCTTCATCCAGCCAACGAAGATCAATGAACTTTTTTTGCCATAAGCAAATGGCATTTTTTAAATAAGGTCAATTTCACATTTAGAGTGATGTATTGATCCCTTCTAACTTCAATTTGTACTTCTGTTCATCTTCACTTGGCGGATCTGTCTCTAGTGTACTGTAGAGTACTGCATGGTTCTCAGATCCTTGACTAGAATTCTGACATGTACTGTAGCTATTGGCATTCTGTATATGACTAAATCTAAACTTTGTCCCCAGGCTGCTGCCCACAGAGTGCATATGAGCCTGGCAGAGCATCCATTTAATAAGTGGCCTGTGGGGAGTCACTGTATTGTTCTATGGGAATTATGTGAAATAAGAAATCTACTTGTTTTCTGTTTTAGCTAATCAAAATCCTGCAACGTGTGGCAGGGAACGACATGTCCAACATTTGATCATGTTAACAGTTCGATAGCATCCAGTCTAGCCTCAGCCAGCCACTTCATAATACAAAAGAGAAGCTTACCAGCTATTAGCCTATAGCGCTTTTTTCTATCATAATGAGCATGTTTTAATGAAGCAAGAATTGTCTTGTTATGCCCTGAGTCTGTGCATTATTGACACGACACAGCACAGCTGTCCCACAAGGTAGTGATTGGTGCTTGGATGCCCAAGACACTTAGGGGTAGAAATGGTGGGAGCTGATAGGTTGGTAGACTAAGCCAATTAAACCAATGCCTGTCACGGCGGGAATTTACCATGCTCTAAGGTGCACTGGTCTAAAGCGCACTATTGTAATGTTGAGCAAACCCCCACAGACTAGGTTTGACTCTTGATTGTGACGCTAGATGACAAGTGGCTCAGAAGCCCCATGGAAGATCCAAATTGTCCATCATCACTTGGGGAGGGTGGAGGTGGAGAAATCGTCAGCAGGCATTTCCTGGTTTCTTCATGCTCTAGCGACACGCCCAGGCAGATCAGCGGACAGTTATTTTCGAAAGTAAAAGGAATTTGATATTTCTTTTACCTCCGAAATATTAAAATGCAATATAAACGTAAAAACCTTATTTTGTCCTCTATGGTACGTGAGAATTCCCTTTACCCCATGGTACATGAGACTTCCCTCCTTTTGGACGATAAGCATTCTGAAATGGAATCTGAATAGTATGTGTTATCTAGTCAAGAACTAGATGTTCTGGCAATCAGCTTTGGTATTTGAACTTCTAAAGTGAAAGAACATAGCAAAATCCTGGTACATAATTATTGATATGGTCTAATTTACCCGTTTACCTCAGGATCTCTGATTGCCAACACTTAATTTCCTACAATAGAAATCGGAATACAGCTCCACCCTCAGTCTCGATCCTTCATTCTATCCAATCACTCATACTGTAAAATCTATCAGACTATATTGCGTCCCTATGCTGCACTATATGCTTAGGTTTTATTTCGTTAACCTCAATAATGTAGTGGCTCAGAGAGTGCTCTGCTGTATTCCAGTGGTTGATGTTCTAACGTTACAGCTCCGTCATGCTCAGTGCCGTACCAGGCCTCCGGGGTCAATACTTCACTACCTGGCTGGAATAGCTTTGTAAGCCCAGATCATTTCATTCCCTTATGCAGCTCAATTCTGCACTTTCCAACCCAGCAGGGAAAATGTTGTCATAAAAAACATCAGACGGACGTCAGTGAAACCAGTTTTGGCCACTGGGGAAGGCTCTTAGGAAGTTGTAAAAGGGATGAAACCTGGTAGGGATGGTAGTATAAACAAATGTCTGTAAATTACCTGAACATACAATGCTCACATTTAATTTCATGTAGAATATTTGTATTTAAAAATAAGCATATGTAAAAACTTTCAGAAAAGCAAATGTAGACACGATTGCACTAAGATTTTACATAGTTACAAATTGCACTGAGGCTTGCTAAATAAATGCTTCATTTGTTTTCAGTGTTTTCCTCTATAGCTGGTATCTATAAAAGAACAGGAGTGCTTGTATCTGATGTTATTTATCCAGCACCCGTGGCGTATTAATATTCATATGTGAATATCATTGTAAGGCATGCAAGAGTGTTAATTAGTGAGTAGAGTTTGGAATACAAAAGTCCTTCCTATTATGCATGTTGCCAATGGCATATTTATGGAACAAAGTCTGACTTCTATCAGCAAACTCTTGTGCTTCAATCCCTACAGGGTTTATGAGGACAGCAGCCTAATTAGATCACCCAACAAACCTCTGTCTCTTCCACACAAGGTATAGTTTTATGTTGCACCTTTCTCGAGAAGGCCATTAAAGGCCTTCAACTAAGAGTCATTCGTTTATCGTGGGGAAAGGGAGCTACTCTTTCGAGTGAGTTTGGAATTACTGTGAGTATCTGCTAAGAGTCTTATGGTTTGGGCGGACAATCCTTCATATCGTACTCAGTGAACTGCAGATAAGCACTATGGAACGACTGCTGAGGGTGCTTTTTCCCTAGCTGTTCAACAGCGTGTGCTGCTCACAGAGTTTGGTATCAGTGGTTTTCATATTGGTAGTGTGATAACGTGGCTTGTTTTCATTGAGGTAGCATGATAGCAATGGTTTTCATTGAGGGAGTGCGACTACGTGATTTGTTTTCATAGAGGTAGCGTGTTCTTCAATGGTTTTCATTGACGTTGTTTGATATAGATTTGGTATTGTTGGTTTTCACTGTGTTTTATTGATGGATTTTGTCAAGTTATTGTGGTATCAATAGTTTTCATTGAGTTAGTGTGATATCAGAGGGATTTATTTAAGTAATGTGGATAAATCCTTGACCCTAAAATGTACGCATTTTGAAACTGGTTAGTGACCACTTGAGATAGTGTCTTGCAACTGCCGAAGAGGATACCAGTCTGGGCTGTGGTGGCCTGCCGAGGGAGGAGGAGAGGGTCGAGGCACTGGAGCGAGGGAGGACTCGTAATGATCCATCTCCTGGGTTTGAGATGAACGTCATCTGACAGCGTCTACCAACTCAGTGCTCTGCCACTGTCCATACACACACACACACATCATGACTCAGCACTTTCTGCAGCAGAGCTCGATTGACACAACACTGGGTGACAGTACTGGAAACTCCCGCTGTACTGTCCTGTAACTGGTAATGTGCCAGACGAAAGGACGGACAGGTCAGAGAGGAGTGGCTGAATGAGCAGGGGACGAGATAGTAGAGGTGAGGAAAAGAGGACAGGGCAAAAAAAGAGAGACAGAACAGAGAGGAGAAGATAGGGGCAGAACAGAGAGGAGAAGATAGGGGCAGAACAGAGAGGAGAAGATAGGGGCAGAACAGAGAGGAGAAGATAGGGGCAGAACAGAGAGGAGAAGATAGGGGCAGAACAGAGAGGAGAAGATAGGGGCAGGACAGAGAGGAGAAGATAGGGGCAGAACAGAGAGGAGAAGATAGGGGCAGAACAGAGAGGAGAAGCAGACAGGAAGGAGAAGAGCTGGGTGGTGCCCGAGAGGAGCAAGACCGCATATTGGAGGACAGTCCTTGCATTTCAATGTCTCTCCCTTCTCCCTTTCACTCTCTCCTCCAGCTGTCCCTTTCTTTTCTATATCTTTTCTCAACTCTTGAATTCAGCGTGCGACGATGAAATATTCATCTGCATTAAATATTCATTAACACGTTAAAAGATTTTAAAAAGTAATAATGAAGGTAAAGGGACACACATAAAACCGATCTCATCAGGACCGTCTGGTCGTTGTGCGAGGGATCACAGCCAGAGGGCTGGACTGAGCTGTCCTTGGAACCCATCGCACTATGCTCTCTGCATGTTTAAAAGACCTTAGGGGAATGACAGGAGTTGATAGACTTTTGCTGAATTAAATGCATTTTTAAAAGGCACCGAGTCATGACTCACTCAGTGTCGAGCTCTCGGTTTGTTGCCAGTTGCTGTGATTACAGACAAAGAGGCATGCGCACTGTGGAGGGATTAGAAGATCAAAACTGAAACATTCCCCTCCCAAAACGTGTGGTTCCTGTGTGTGTGTGTGTGTGTGTGTGTGTGTGTGTGTGTGTGGAGGGAGTGTGTGTAATGTGTCAACGTGTGACCACAGCAAAGTGCAGAATCTAGTAAAAACAAAGTACATGTCTTTTTGTCACTGAAAAAGAAACAGTCTTTAGGGACATCAGATGTGTTGTAATAGACCCGTATCATTCATCTACTGGTTGAGTGAGAAGCATCAGAGACTCAGACTGCTACTCCGGTCTCAGGTTTGGGGCTTATGTCTCCTCCGGTTGGCATTTCCGAAATAGGTTCCTCTGTGAAGGCCGATTGCCCGTAGGATGTGACAGCTGGGTTTTGTCGCGGATTGATTCAGAGAAATATGGTCTTTCACAGACATCAGGGATCGCTGCCTCATCTGTGAGATTGGCTGTGTCACTTTTCCCTCCCGCTCCTCTGCTCTGCTGAATATAAATACATTTCACACCTAAAGAGGGATGAGAGATGATGGGGGAAAGCTTGGTGCATTCTGAGAGGAGAGAAGGAGGACAATGCAGGGAGGAGAGGGAAAAGGGATAGGGCCTAGGCAGAGACGAGAGAAGAGCAAAGTGAAGAGGAGAAAATAGGGGGAAAGGAAGGCCGAAAGAGGTGAAATGCCTGGCTAGTACGTGGGTGGGTTATTTATTATTATACTCTTAAACCAAATTAATTAGAACAAAATATTTCCATATGACCTGACAAATGAAAACCCGCTTCACAATACAATAGCCTTAAGCACTATGTCATCATGCTTCAGTCTTGTCTATTATGCAGATGGCCAACCTCACAGACATTCACTGACGTCTAACCGAGATGAACTTCATGTGTGACTACATCCCTGGGAGGAAGTCTTCTCACTTGGTGCCAAACCTAAAGTAATTCATTAAACACTGACTGCAGCGATGGTGCCTGAAATGATGGTAAAAGGTAGTGAAAAGCGGTGGCAGCATAGAAAATCACATTAGGCTCTTACAAATGAGAGGGTGAGAATAAGAATGAGCGAGGTTGTGTTACTCTACAGTGCATTCGCAAAGTATTCAGATCTCTACTTTTCCCACATTTTGTTAAATTACAGCCTTGTTCTGAAATGTATGATTTTTTCCCTCATCACTCTAAACCTAATACCCCATAATGTCAAAACAATAACACATTTCAGTTTTTGGCACATTTATGAGTAAAATATAATACAGAAATGTCATTAGCATTCAGATCCTTTGCTCTGACTCTCGAGCTCAGGTGCATCCTTTTTCAATTGATCAGTCCTGAGATGCTTGTACGACCTGATTGGCGTCCAACTGTGGTATTGTTTGGACATGATTTGGAAAAGCACACGTCTATCTATATATGGTCCCAGAGTTGACAGTGCATGTCAGAGTAAAAACCAAGCCATGAGTTCAAAGAAATTGTCCCTAGAGCTCAGAGATAGGATGTTGGCACGGATCTGGGGAATGGTACCAAAGCATCTCTGCAGGTCTTACGGTCCCCAAGAACACAGTAGCCTCCATCACTCCATCATTCTAAAATGGATGTTTGGAACCATCAAAACACCCCTGACCCAACTAAGCATTGTAGGGAGAATTGTTCTGGGAATTGAACAAGAACCTGATGGTTTTCAGATGTGCCATTAACATAATTTTGCTCTTATCTGAGAACCCCCAAAGTACCCTCGCATGTTAATTTTACTCGTAAGCCTATGATATCATGAGTGTTCTCAAGTACCACCTGTTGATAGACCATATACCCACAGGCGTACTTGTACCACTGGTTAGAAACCACTGAACTAGGAGAATATTCAAGGTCAAGGGGAAAACTAAGGAAGCAAAGTACAGACGGATCCTTGATGAAAACCTGCCTCAGAGCACTCAGGACCTCAGACTGGGGTTTGTTTCACCATCCAACAGGACAACAACCCCAAGCACACATCAAGACAATGCAGGAGTGGCTTTAGGTCTGTGAAAGTCCTTGAGTGGCCCACCCAGAGCTCAAGCTTGGAACCAATTGAACATCTCTGGAAAGACCTGAATATGGCAGTGTAGTAACATACCAACCTGGCAGAGATTGAGAGGATCTACAAAGAAGACTCAAGGCTTTAATTGCTGCCAAAGGTGTTTCAACAAAATTGAGTGGAATGATCTGAATACCTAACTTGGGTTTTTTCTTTTGCGTGGTCTTTATTGGGTATTGTGTGTAGGTTGAAGATGTAAAAGGAAATGTAAACAGTTTTAAGATGAGGCTGTAACAATTGTGTGAAAGTGAAGGGGGCTGAATACTTTCTGAATGCACTATGTGTGTGTGTGTGTATTTCAACATTGCCTTTTTAATATCTTAGTGAGGAACAACTACGATAGTTAAACAAGCCAAATCATAAGAAGTGAGGAAATATGTCCAGTCCAGGCTTTAAAAGAAGCTTTATCAGAGTTGGGATTAAAATGTGGATTATTTTGTACTAATTGCCGGTCCCTTGACAGTAAATACATTGTGCGTGTGTGTGAGAAAGCAAGAGATAGAGGAAGAAAGAGACGAACAGACAAGCATGGAGTTAAGTTCTAAACTGTAGATTCTTTTAAATTCTGCTGTGCGTTTTGCAGGACTCAATGTGTAGGCATCAGGTTTTTCCAACAGAGGGATTTGTCACATTCTTCACGCTGACCTTTCGCTAACTAGCCTGTCAAGGATTTCCCATCCAGCGTGTCTTGGTTAGCGGCCTGTGGATGATGCTGAGACTGGAGTAGATGTGTGTGTGTGTGTGTGTGTGTGAGCTTGAGTGTGCTCGTTTGAGTGTGTGCAAAGGGCAGTGTCTGCAATGCACTGTGCTCCTAATGTGATCTATCTTTTGTTCCAAGGCAGCCGGCCCACAGAGCAACAGGCAGGTGGCTCACGGGGAAGGTTAGGGTACCTGTGAAAGGGCCCCTTCCAGTTCTTATGAGCTGGTGCAGGGATACAATATTCAGTCAGCAGGTCCTGGCTCTTCAGTTATAGCATCCACAGGCAACTTCCATTGCACATAACAGCGTACAACAACGCACGCCACAAGGTAAAAACACGTCACGTTTTGTTACAGCGTTACGTTAGCCTAAAACAGGGATCTACAGAGCCTTTATGTAAGAGTTTATTCTGTTGGCATTTGCTTTTCTTTGTGGGTGCAATATGCATGACCAAATCCTTTCTTTTAAAAAGCAGTTGTGCTCCTATGTGCGTGTCTTCTGAGATCGCAGTAGAGGTTGAGGGAAAGAGATAGGAGGGAGAGCGAGCGAGGGAAAGGGTGAGACAGGTTGAGAGAAAGAGGGTGAGGAGAGAGCTAAGGTGAGAGAGAGTGAGGGAGATAGAGAGACCCTTTTTTAAGCTGTTTTTGGCAACCACCGCACATTCTGCTCGTGCCAGTAGTGTTGCCAGATGGTATCCATCCCCGTCATGCCTTTGTGTCTCTGAAACAGGGAATAGAGGGGGAAATCAAGAGTGGCGTACAGAACAGGGATAAACTGTCTAATGTGCCTCTGTCATATCAATACTAATCGCACTCCTATCACACCCACGACTACAGCACATTAGCCTAGCTAAACTGCTTACATTAGCAGCAGCACCAATCTGCTGCTTCTATCAGAAATTGCTAATATCTTAATGTAATAGGCCTATTATTAGATGCAATATGAGAAGTGAGTCCAATAACTAATCATGTAGGCACAATATCACATTTAGCCCCTTCTAAGTTACATAAATGTCTGGAAATGTTACTGAGAATTGTAACTCGCTACATTCACTTAAACATTTTTGTATTACAAACAGAAGAATATTTGTGTGCTTCAACGTTGTCTAAAGGTATGTTTCTGGTGATCGGTGTCTCCCTGTCGGAGGGAGGTGTTGGATGCTGAAAAAGAAGCTGAAACCTCAATATGCAATAAATAATGTAGTTTTGTGCCATTTCATTGGTGGTTTCACTTCTTTTTCAATATTCCACCTATTGGACTGTATAGCAATATGCTAGTTCCCAGCATACATTTCTCGTTTCAAAGCACCTTGTAAAACAGCTGTGGTCACATTACTGTGCCCCACAGTTGTCAGTGACTGTCATCATTTGCCGGGGGATGTCAGATTTTATGGAGCATTAAGTGTGTTCATGCCCATTCCTCACAACCTGTTTCCTGTTTTCTGCATAACTAACCCACCCCTCTCCAAAACCCTATTCATACCACTTCCCTTGAGATAATTTTAACCTTCGCACTCGAAAAATGTAGAACAGACAAAATAATATCCTCCACGTGAATAAATGTGTGACAGACAGAGAGATCTTGAGTGATGCAACCTCATTCTCAATTCAGTTAAAATCAAATTGCTTTACTGGCATGACGTGACAATGTACACATATCCAAAGCGTACTTTGGCAAAGAATTATTCATTTACAGTCTAACATAATTAAAGTAATCTCTCTTTGTGCCTTCCCCATCCTTCCATTTCCCTAGTGAGGCGGCTGTCACACCTCTCCTCCAAAAATATCCTGTACTTCCATCCATCCATTCATCCATCAGCCTCTTCTGCTCCAGCAGCTATCAGTCAATAACTCCGCAGCGCAGCAGTTAGTCCAGCCATCCATCACTGCAACTTGCTTTTTAATCCACCGTTGCACGGTAACCGAGCAAGACTGTGACATGTGCGCACTCAGGCACGCACGAGAAGCTCCGAACAGACACGCGCAAGCATATACAGGCAGTTTAAGTCACATAACCTTATTGGTGCTACTGAATAATATGAACCTAAAAGGTTATCATTGTTACATTTATTGTCATTCAAAGGGGCTAATGCTTGTGAAACATTGTTTGAATTGCTATAACATAATAAAAATAAGACAAAGGAAATTGTAGCTAAAAACGTGAAATAACCTATGGATAATTCTTAATGCCCGTTAAACAAACCGTCTGGTTTATAGTGGTCGAAGCCGCTGCCTCTGGTACACAGACTACTACAGCGTGGGTTTGATTCCAGCCTACAGCTATTTCAGCACACTGCTATATCTTTCCTACATTCTCTCCTCTGTCAATAAAGCATAACCCCAAATACACAGCCACCCACCCACCCACACACATACACACAACACAAAAAAGGTACACACCTTTCACAAGGATAAATTATGTTAGTTACTGTCATTTTAAAAAAGCATGCACACGACCTGAAAAAAATATATTTTTGTTACATATTTGGAGCTAAGTGACTAATTTTAACAAATTACATAAAGAAACACATATAGTCAAGTAAAAAAAAAAGAAAATGTTCCTAAACATAGCAGAAAATGTTAGTACACCCCTACTTTTACCATCACATAAAATGGCGAAAGTTTTATCAGATTCACCACAACAGATGCAATTTCTTTGAAAATAAATAGAGTAGCTTCGGAGGGTCTAGTTGTGAGTAATGATCATAAACTTGGTCTGGTTTGGTCTTAACCATACGGTTGTGTGGTAACACATCATTCCAAGTATAAAGGACCATCTGAGGCCCTCAGAGGAAAGATGCTCAGGAATATACAAACCATTTCAAATCAATTTGAAGTACCCCATTCCACCGTCCTTCAGATCATTGCGGTGCCAACGTACCTCGCCTTCTGCGTTAGCATCGCAGGAATGCACCCAAAGGAGTTCCAGAACCTTCCAGGGGCAGCCAGCAGGGTCAGCCCCACCCCCACGCAGCTGCACTCCATCGGGACCTCGTCTGGGGAGGTATAAAGAGCCTCCCCAGCAGCTGTTCCGTGGAGGAGTTGTAGGAGTTGAGGCAGAATGCTATTCAGTGAGAGTATTTCAAGGAGTTGGAGAGGACAAAGTTGTAGAAGCAAAGGTCAAAAAGAGCGTGACCCCAGGCCATGCTACCTTCATTGGCCTTCAGCCCCAGTGACTCAGGAAACCAAGAGGGAGTTAGATTGTATTAAGAAGAAGGGTGGAGAGGCAGCCATAGATATGACCACCCGAGCCCATTCCTCCAAAACAGCCACCTGACGTGTGTTTGAGTCAGCTTACTCCTTTACCTCCTCCCTTAACCATCCTCTTTGCGTAAATACAATGCCCTCCAGCGTCCTAAACGCTTGCTCTGGGTCCATTCCCGGTGTCTCTCTCCATTTACAAATGGAGAAAAATGTCAGACCACAGGCAATTTATACAGGACAATTCGTTCCACCAAATTCAGGCCATGACCAAAAGATGCTCATATAAACCTCTTGGAAACCCAATTTAACATCAAGAGAGCTACAGGACCCACTTACCATAGTCGATGTTGGAGTGTATGAGCCAACTGTCAGTAGAGGAAGGAAAGAAAAAATATATATAAAAAAAGAACATCATGATATGAAAATTTACTAGACATCACTTGGGTAAATATGAAAACCATGTATTGTTCTCTCGAAAGCCAAAGGGGTGTCCTTGTTTTTTCAGCACAATGAAAATGCATAGATCTTTTATGAATACATGTTTGAAAGTATAATCTTTCAGTGTCATGTTGAATGAAGTCACCGTGAACTCATGAAGTATTCTTAATGAAATTGAGCTGAAGTGAATACAAAAAAATGAACACCTCAAACAATGAGTAATTTTTTTATTAAACCTAAGAGGGAGTCATATGCTTCACTACAACACATTTCTGAAACTCAAAAAAATATGAATAGTTTCTACAAAACATAGGCTTCCAAAATATTGACACCCCTATCAAATACAGTGGGGAGAACAAGTATTTGATACACTGCTGATTTTGCAGGTTTTCCTACTTACAAAGCATGTAGAGGTCTGTAATTTTTACCATAGGTACATTTCAACTGTGAGAGACTGAATCTAAAACATCAATCCAGAAAATCACATTGTATGATTTTTTAATAATTTATTGGCATTTTATTGCATGACATAAGTATTTGATCACCTACCAACCAGTAAGAATTCCGTCTCTCACAGACATGTTAGTTTGTCTTTAAGAAGCACACCTGTTCTCCACTCATTACCTGTATTAACTGCAACTGTTTGAACTCGTTACCTGTATAAAAGACACCTGTCCACACAATCAGTCAGACTCCAACTTCTCCACAATGGCCAAGACCAGAGAGCTGTGTAAGGAATCAAGGATAAAATTGTAGACCTGCACAAGGCTGGGATTGGCTACAGGACAATAGGCGAGCAGCTTGGTGAGAAGGCAACAACTGTTGGCGCAATTATTAGAAAATGGAAGAAATTCAAGAATCGAAGAAGTTCATCAGCCCAGAACTACAGGACCTGGTCAATGACCTGAAGAGAGCAGGGACCACGGTCTCAAAGAAAACCATTAGTAACACACAACGCCGTCATGGATGAAAATCCTGCAGTGCGCGCAAGGTCCCGCTGCTCAAGCCAGCGAATTACCAGGCCCGTCAGAAGTTTGCCATAGATTAGGCAAAAGTTCCCAAGAAGAGGACATGTGCATTTTGCCCACACAAACACTGAGGGAGAGGGTGAGCGAGGCAAAGAAGAATCCAAAGATCAGAGTGTCTGAACTGCACAGTCTAGTGGAATCTTGGGGTTATCAACACTCAATATCAACACCTGGTTGACTCTGCCAGGAAATTGTGACATGGATGGAACTATTAACCATAAAATTCAACAAAGAAATAGTTGAGGGGGGCACAAAATCAATGTGCCTCATTCTCCAATATCTTCCTACGTTTTTTCTTAATTTTTTTCTTGAGAAAGTTCCTATGAAAAGCCTATGGCAGATTCATGATGTGTTCTCAAACCGCAGAATTGTTCCCTCTTTTGTTCTTATAATGATGAATCCCATTGTCCTCGTGAATTGAAAGCGCATGCCAGTTGTTCCTAATTAGCATAGGTAAAAGCCCCGGCAATCCCCGTAAATGGGCATGAGACTGTGCAAACAGAAACCACACAGAGTCTGAATCTCAAATCACATACTTGCATACTACATAGTGTGTGAGAAAAGTATGCAAGAAGATTAGTATGTCCCAAAATATAGTACGCATATAGTACACTGAGAATAGTATGCCCAAAGTTCCCAATGGTCTACTATTTCTGGTGGATTTTTGTAGTATGCATCTGTGCATGTTTATTCGTGTTATATAGACTTGTAAGTACAGTTTAGTATTACTGGCTTGTATATTATTAAAACAGGCAGTGGCAAAAGCCAAACAGTTCATAGGTGTTATTTGTTGTGGAACTTAACTTTAGTCAGTTTAAGACAATGCTTTATTGTGTCTAGCTAAATATTCAAACTTGGCATGATGTTAATTCGCAAACAAATTATCTAATGTTGAGCCCCAATTTTATGACAAAGCGGTACATCCTAATCAATCCCAACACTGGCATATTAGCTTATACTAAACAGTAGGTATTTCAAAATAGATTGAGACGGAATTTCAAAAGTAAAGTTGAGAGATCAAGAATGCCCAAACAAAAATGTAAAGACAGTGGAGAAGCGGATCCCAAACGTCAAATATCTTCATTAGTTCTGAAGTGGAGGTACTACTGCAGGAAGTGAACACCACACGAGACGTCATATTCAGTAGCATCAGTAGTGGATATTAAATAACAGTAGTGTCCGTAGTGGATACAAAATAACAGTAGAGTCAGTAGTGGATATAAAATTACAGTAGTGTCCGTAGTGGATATAAAATAACAGTAGTGTCCATAGTCGATACAAAACAACAGCAGTGTCAGTAATGGATATAAAATAACAGTAACGACAGTAGTGAAAATAAAATAACCACCAAAATGATGCATGGGATGCTATTACTGGTTCAATGAACGCTGTATCCGGAGAAGGTGCACAACTGAGGAGCTAAAAAAAACAGAATAATAATATAAATGATTGTAAATATATATTATTAATTATGAAATATTTTTGTAATTTAAATTCTATGTATTATGAAACTGTAGAATTGAATAAAACACAATAACAAATTATTTGGAACAAACATGTCGGCTCTCAAGTGTGGATAAGTGTGCACTAGTGTGTGTGTAGATTCTCTTCCCCTCTGAGAGTAAATGCCAAATAAGAAAAAATTGGTGAATATCGGAATCTTTGTGGAAATTGTATGGGTTTGAGAAGGAATTTCTTAAGCACGGTTGGTGAATGAAGCCCAGGGTTTTACAATGGCTCAGGCTCCAGACTTAAATCCAATTGAAAACCTGTGTGTGAATTAAAGAGTCCACAAGGATCACAAGCGCCAAACTAGGACTATCAAGGACCTTGAAATGTGCTGCTCAGAGAGGATGTTCAAGACTGCGTGCCAACCTTGTTACAGGAAAAGGCTCAGTGTTGTTATCCTCTCCAGGGGTAACGATGCCAATACTTTTGAAATGTGTGTTTCGCAGAAGAAAATATACTACTCAATCCAATGTTTTGTGTTTGAGGAAATATTGTGTTTTGTATTGAAAGTATACGACTCCCACTTATATTGGTTACCAAAATATGACTCATTTTTTGTGTTTTTTGTTTTTTTGCATTCACTTAGGCTCTATTTGATGAAGGGTGCCAACACATTGTGAGTTGACTGCAACTTAATTTAACAAAATCACTAAAAGATAATAGTTCTGCAAGCATTTATTTATAAAATGTCCAAAACAACTTGTTTTAATGGTGTATTTAAACTAGGCAATGCCTGGTGGCAGTATGTGGTCAGGGTTTTTCATAATTTTGAGTCTTTTACATAGGTTAGGTGTTCTCCTGTGTTCTCCTGTGTTTACGTAGGTCAGGTGTTCTGAGGCTATATACTCCCTGTTTAGGCCAAGGTCATGTTCCCCATTATTGTTTCTTATTATTCGATTTGGTATTATTCTGTTCACGTTCTGGAAAGCAGTTCTCAAATCTTTAAGGCAACTCGTTTTGGAGGTCTGTTCACAAAACCAAACACGACGGCCTCAAAACCAACGGGCTAAAGAGGCTCTTATCTATTTTCGTCTCTCTGTTGATGAAGGTTTGAGAATAGCTTTTCATAACATGATTATGAAATGTGAAATTATTTTGATGATTTTTGGAAATGGTCCTAATTTTGTTTGGCAAGCAGTGTTTTGGTGATTGCATTGTACTCTAACTTGATAAGAGTATTGGATGTTTTCTGTATGCAGTCTCAATTCCATTGTGTTTTTCCTATATTATAAATGTTAAAATATTTATGTTAAATGGACCCCATAATCCATAACCATAAAAGGCTATAGATCCAAAACTGTTCGGAGTAGAATGCCTTTTTGCCTGTTGATATTTAGGCCGAGGTAGTGCGGAATGTAAATTTGTGGTTCTGGCATCTGGACCTTTCTTTGAATGTCAGTTTCACTGAGTTTAACTGTCAATCTCACTAAGATTAACTGTCAGGGCCCAAATCGAAATGAATTAGATTGCAGAAGATCCAGGTGCTGCTGTAAGTCTGTACTTGGTTGTGGACAGAAGCACCAGATCATTTGCAAGCGATAGACATTTGAGTCCAGTAAGATGCAGACTTTTCTAGTGCTGTTGCCAAAAAATATATATAAATGATGAAAAGAGTGGGGCTCAAGCTACATCCCTGTCTCTCATCTCCCGAAGGAAGAAATGTGTTTTTATTGCCAAATTTCAGTTCAAAACAACTTTCCATTAATCTGTACAGCAGACCCTCATGCCAACTTCAGTCAAAAGCAATTAACAAAGCATGTGAAAACTGCTTTTGTTTCTACAAGGCTAGATCAGACCTTGGATGAAAATATTTTCAAAGATGCCAGGGCTAAGGATAACGGTTTAGAATGGCTGCATGTAAAATGTGTCACGATGTTTATTATGCCATCTCTAATCGGAAAGTGTCAACACATCATAATCCCTAATAACATACAGCAGCAAAATGTTGGTTATAATATAATATTATATTGGTTGTTTCCATATTTCACCATTCATTTATCCCACAAGGAATATTTGAATTGTCTCATGAGGACAACGTGACTTTTATCGACATATTAGCTTCAGTTAACTCAACCCCGAAATACAGCTCCGGAAAAAATATAGAGACCACTGCACCTTTTTCTTTCCTTTCCAAAAAAGTTGAAAAGGAAGGTTTTGAGTGAGGAACAGAAGGGTTACATTTAAGGGACAACTGCAAATTGAACGCTTCTGTTCCTCACTCAAAACTTTGCTGTTCAACGGTATTGGAAAGGAAAGATAAAGGTGCAATGGGATTGTTGCTGATTCTAGTCCCTAAAAGTGACATTGTCCAAGTTATTTACACAATAATAACTTGTTACAAAACGTCAAGGTGGTGTAAACCAACACGAAACACAGACATTATTTAAGCTGGAACTAAAAATCTCCTGTGGAAGAAATGAATGGTGTGACAACACAAATAACCTCTATCAAGGTTGTATGGGTATCATGACTCATTCAGTCAATATCATGAGTCAATAGCACCAGCCTTTTTAGGATGGTGGGTTTGTTCTTTTTCTTATAGTTTGCTCTATTTCCTTGCAGAACTTTGGCCTGTCTTGTGTTGATAGCATATAACGCATCACGGACATCATTTTCAATGAACAAATTCATGGAGTTTGTTCTTGGCTATTAATATCAGAGTATTTTTGCTAAATTCCTTGGTCATAATTTTTTCCCCCTTTTGTTTATAATCAATGTATAACGACATCAACAACAGTATTTTTATCAATAATAAAGGGCTCATTATTTTATCAATAATGAGCCCTGAGTCCAATAATATCTATTGTGGCAGTCAATTTTCATCAGAGCTTTTATTATTTTCCACAATTGTTTCCAAAATGTATTTTAGTGATAGTGGGAGGTTCACTGATACATGGCTAACGGTCACTAATATCTAATACAAATGCACCATCAGCCATATATTTATTTGGTACATTTGTCAATATTTAATCAATACATTTAGACTTTGTAGGCTCCTCCAGATTAGGCTGCACTGGCTTGGAGAATAACTAAATAAAGCTAATAAAGCTCAGCAGAGAACTCATTTATACAATCTGAATCCCATGTTTCCTGTGTCTCCTGGTTCAGGTTTTGGACAAACTCTTCATAGTGTTGTCCAGTTCTCCAGTTGAATTAAATGAATTCTTCAAATACATTGAGCTGTTTCCGGACAGGCTGTTTCTTCTTTTTTTCGGTACAGTTTTAGTGTTTCGCCACAATGAAGGCGATGAACTTAGTCTCCTGTGTTTAAGGTTGGATAGATTTCTCAATAACTTTGTTAGATTTTTCTCATCAAACAATTTGTCCTTGTGGTTAATTTTCTTTGTCTGTCTGGTACACAGTTAAAGGTCAAATATACTTTTTGTATTTTCACTGCCAAGTGTGTATACAATATATTTGTACAGAACTGTTTTGTCCAGGACGTTGTCACAAAGGGACTGGATTTGAGGTTCTGGTAAATCTTTAAACTGCTGTCCTTCCATCTATAGCATGTTCTAACAATGTGAGGTTTGTTTGGCCTCAAGACATTCAAAATTGCTGTCCATTGAGGTTGTGATTTTCATGTATTCTGAAAGTGGTGTTAATGGGCTGATGGAGAACGCTCTGAGAGACTGCGTCGTGGTCCGTGCCAAAGCTGTCTACAGTATCACTGTCAAGAGATGAGCTGTTGGAGAACCTGACATGGTAATTGTCTCTCAGGGGGGCGTATTAGGGATGCTCTCACCTCCAGGTGTTGGTGACATTGTCAGGTTATTGTCCAGTACTGGCTTTTAGGTCTGGTTCGTCTCACGTCCTGAGGAAACTGTTGTCATTATATTCTCTCAGTTGTATTACTAAATGTGCATCCAATCCCATACCATATGTGTTTAGCAGCACTTGATAGCATCCTGTTGGACAGTGTAATAGAAATATTTGAATTGTATGGAATAACCCTCCTCCTTATACAGTCTGTTAATGAACAAAACTGAACAATAGATGTCTGGTCTGTAGGACAATACCTCTTTGAAGCACAGAATCGGCCTGTCTTTATGGTGTACTCAGGTCAAGAGAGACGCTTTTCAGAAGAATTGTCGCAGCTTGAGCAACGAATACGAATCAGGTACTTTGTGTGACTTTTACGGAATTCAAATGTGTCCAGATCTCTAGGTCTGTTTCTACCCAGCACAGCCTGTACTCGACCACAGGGGTCAATAGGAAAGGGAGAGCAGGATGGAGGGAAAGAAAAAGAGCGAGTGAATGAGACAGGGACAGAGAGTGGGATGGAGGGACAGAAAAAGTGAGATGGAGGAAGAGAATGAAAAAAGCTAGGGGAGTTGGAGAGAGGCGAATGAAGGCAACGAAGGGAGAGAAGGAGGGAGAGACGGAGTAATGGAGTTAGGGACGAAGGGAGGGAGGGAGGGGGGAGGGAGAGATGGAGTAATGGAGTTAGGGACGAAGGGAGGGAGGGAGGGGGGAGAACACGTCGAAGCTCCTTCGCCACAATGCTTCTCTGAATAGATTGACTGTTCAGTCTAGTTCCCCACTAAAACAAAATGTTCTTTCCTTTTAGCATATTCAGTGCAGGTTCCTTGGAGAGAACTACAGTGATATCTTGCTGTTGGCTGCTGGTAAATGTGGAAGAAATTCTGTACTCAGTTGTTTGTCAGAAGCCATAGACAATAAGAAACATGTCCATCACCTGCTGCTCCCGAATTGCTACCTTCTCATATTAATATCATTTAAAATGCTTTGGTTGCGAAATAGAGTCAAACCACTTCTATGTAACGGCCTCTGGCATATCACCAAATACAGATGGGAGGTCAAAATTACCCTGAAAATCACATTTCACAATTCCGCCATATCTAAGTGTTATATTTGATTCATTACATGTTTTACAATTTTGAGAAACAAATTATATAAAATAGTACGATTTTCAACATGAATAGAAAAAGAACAATCTCTAATACATAAACTACAGACTAATACTGAAAGACCTTCATTGAGCCATGATTATAAAAGGGGAAATGCTGATTTGATCTTACTATCCAAATCCCCACACCCCATTCCTTTAGGAGAAAACCATGTTTCACTGGATGATTCGACATTCACCTTGGTTGTCCCTTAACACAGTTGTTCCAGCCAATAGGCTGCATTTTTGTGTTTATTTTCTCTATTTGTCATGGACAACAGTATTCTGTATGACCTTGAGGTTACGGTGTCTAGTGCAGTTTTCACCAAATAGTTGCTGATTCTCGTCCCTAGTGTTGAACGGTGTTGAGGTGCCCTTGAGCAAGGTCGCTGTTTGCTTTAGTACCTTATCTGTAGTGTTTCAGCACACAAACCAGCTGCAGAAACCCACCCAAAAACAGTTTCATTCTCAAAGGATAGAAAAGTTTTCTGAGCAAGGCAACTCCTATGGAACGGCAAGGTCTGCTACTAAAATCTTTTCAGTATTGAGAGAATCGTTCTCATTTATTTCATTGTTGATTCTGGAATCTCTTTGATCCTCTGGCATAATCTCCATAGGTCTCTCATCAATCTCTAGCTGTGTTCGCCTCAAAACCCCCTAGAAGAGATTTTTTTTTTTATAATATCACACTAGTCCAGTTCTTTTAATAACTTCTTTATATAACCATTTCTTCAGATATTCTCAAAATGATCTAATTAAAGATCCAATTAAATGCATGTGCAGTATAGATGCATACTAGTGATAAGATCCCATGTAAAGAATGACATACCAATACTCAGATCTCAGATCTCACTATCTAGACTAACTCTCTGCTTTGAAGATTATTTGAAACACATCCATTATTGCTGAATTGTATTCACCCTCACAGCTCTTCCTCTTAATTGTCATACAGGTAGAAATAGTAAGATTTTAGGAGGGAACAATATACATATTTATGTCTTCTTTGTCTATGTGTTCTTGTGTTTGCGCATGTGTTTTGTTAGTGCGTGTGCGTGTGTGTGTGTGTATGTGTGTGTGTATGTGTTAGTAGCCTAAATTCCTGCCACGGCCCTGTACTGTGGTTACTGTTTGAATGCTCACAGAGGTAATTATAGTTGAGTGTGGACAGCTCCCTCCAGTGCCCGGAGCTCCTTGATCACACTGGGGCTCTTCATTTACACAGAGAGGAACACAGAGGGAACATAGGACATCTCCCCGGGGAAATCTGGAGGGCTGTGGGGGGATCTTTGTATGTGTGTGTGTGTGTGTGTGTGTGTTATGGAGAGAGAGGATGGAAACTTCACTATTTATGCACTGCGGGAGTTGGTCAGAGCATTTTTAACTGTCCTCTATGCTGTTTATTTTCCAAGTTGCCGTAGGTTGACACTTTACAGTCCAGAGTGAAAAAAAGAGGTATACCTTGGAATTTCTTTGTCACACCCCTCTGTATGCTCTTATGGGTCAGTGGTATACCGTAGAGTTGTGGGATCTGATCAGAAAATCTGTACTGATCCCAGTTTAGACTTTTGTTCCACCTGCCATCTGTCTATTACTCCATCTGCCAGTCAGGGTCTATTGCATCTACATTGCACAGTGTGTTCTTGTTCACTGGAATAAAAGGTGCAAACGACAGACTCAAGTGGCTGGTGGGCGGGCGGACGAACCGTTCGGTGTGAGTGTACGGGCATGTGTGTCAGAGCATTCGGCTGGTGTTCATCCAGAGGAATGTGAAGGTCCTGGTCCATCTGATTGTTGTACTGTTGAAGGTTCTGGTCTTGCAGTTTTGTCAAATCTCTACCTCCGCATCTCTCTCTCTCTGTCTCTCCCTCATCCCACTGAAAAAGGAACTCCTCTTTTCATCGTAGCATCTGCCGCTGCGATGAAAACCCCACCAAACTAGGACACTCACTGCATAATCAGCGAGAATATCTAGCAGCCATGGAAAACGAAAAAAAATGTTTGCTGGGTGAAGCATAATTATATTAAGCAAACCTGTAACTGCTGACAAAAGTGATTCAGTAGGTAAATATTGTCTATGTGCTTTACAATGTGTTTATTTACATTATAAATGCTTCAACTGAAAACCTTATAGACTGTGGAGGTGCGTTAGAGTTTAAACCTGCAGTTGCTCAATCCTATGTCTTGATGCTATAATGATAATGAGAATACTACATGTATTTCACATAGTGCTTTTCATTATAAAGTGAATAGTTCTGGCAGTGGCAGTTTTGACAGCTGGATGGTCTCCCACAGTTCACTGAGTGTTGAAGCAGTTAAGAAAGATAGTATTATAAGAGGGAGTGTCAGGGGTTCAGGGCAGGTGTCAGTCGGATTGGCTGGCCTGGAGCTCTTCATCTGCGCCTTCACCACACCATCAATAGGAGATGACAATCAACAGTCAACCACACTGTCAGTAGTAGATGATTGTCAACAGTCAACCGCACTGCCAGTAATAGATGATAGTCAACAGTCAACCACACTGTCAGTAGAAGATGATAGTTAACAGTCAACCACACTGTCAGTAATAGATGATAGTCAACAGTCAACCACACTGTCAGTAGAATATGATAGTCAACAGTCAACCACACTGTCAGTAGAAGATGATAGTCAACAGTCAACCACACTGTCAGTAATAAAT